>JACRUU010000022.1:1632301-1642301 GCA_030449085.1 Kryptopterus vitreolus
GCCCCGGGATCGCCAAGTGGGCACTCGTGGGTCCTTGAGCAAGGCCCTCAACCCTCTGTGGTCCAGGGGCAAGCCGGGATATTTACTCTCCATTTACTCTTATAAGAACCTCCACCCTTCTGGGAAGATGCTCCACCAGATTTCTTTGTGCTCCTCCAGCAACAAGGGCGTCAGTAAAGTAGTGAGGTAGTTGAGCGTTGAAATCCATCCCGAAAAGTCTTTAAATGGGTTTATATTCTACAATGGCTACAAAGATAAGCAATAAAACATGCTTACTTACTGCAGTGAAGGTGAGAATCCTTAAGCATGTCCACAACGGATAACACAAGCCGAATCCCAAATAGCACCCTATTCCCTAGAAATGTTGCACTACGAGGTCACCAGCTCCGGTAGCGTAGTGCACTCGGTGAAGTGTACAAAACCTGGTACCCATGCAGAGCAGGGAGGATATGTTCGGGACGGGACACTTAGCCGGGGACCGGTGCAGTCCGGTTCCCTGAAGGACAGAGTGTAAGAAACACTGCGTTTGTAGTAGAGGGTTGGGGGTGGGGGGGGAATTTGGGGCGCTGCCATGGCGACCGATCCTCGCCCTAGTGTCGCAGTAGTCAGTAGAGTAGCACGAGGGGTTGGAATGGGGCCAATGTGAGAAGGATAATGCCCCACACCAAAAAGGTTTTTGGAGGTTGCCATGGTGACGAGGTAGCAGGCGTCCAGACACAAACAGCTTTGGGGAAAAAAATCGCTAAATTCGCTAAATTCCTGTAACATTACCATTTATTCATGGAAATACTGCACCGTGGAAGGCCTGCAAGGCCTTGCCTAAACGACCACAATCAGTGTTTTCAAAAGTGTTTTCAATAAAGCAGGCAAAACATACATTAGGCTGTGTGTAATACCTCTTCTAACCAGCAGAGGTCACTGTTACACGTTTTTATTTTGCTGTTAAAGACCTAAAGTTACCTATTCTAGCAAATACTGGTACCCCTAGAGGGCACACAGCAAATCACATTGCTACACCTGACTGCGCAATACCCTATAGGGCACTCTGTCACATTGTTTATATTATCCTGTATTCCAGCATAATGCAATACCTGAGCAATACCAGTTCATCACATCTGAGCAGACTCTACCGTGGCCCTTCATCCTTTCCACTATATGCCGTGCATTTTTCCCCAGAACCCTAAGGGGCACTTTTGAGCACATTTCAATACCCTAGAGGGCTCTTCATCGCTTTTCTTTTATTTAAATGGATGCCATTAGGGCACTTCTCTTAACGATAAGGGCGCTTTCCAACACGCAGTAGCCTACTGAGGGCATTTCATCATGTTATTTAGATAGATATAGCGGCCCCGGGACCCTAGGGGGCACCTCATCACATCACATTTCTGTAATAGAGAGAGAGTAGAGAGAGAAAGAGGTAATGAGAGAGGAAAAAAGTGGATTAAGAGAGAAAGAAAGAAGGAGATGAAGACGGAGCGGTAGAATGATAGAGAGAGAGAGTGAGACAAAGAGAAAGAGGTAGAAACAGAGCGACATAGAGGGAGTAAGGGAGAGAAAAAGAGGTAGAGACAGTGAGACAGAGAGAGAGAGAGAGAGAGAGAGAGAAGAAGGTAGATACAGACAGAGAGAAGATGGACGAGAAAAAGAGGTAGAGAGGAAGGACAAATGTAGAGGCAGAGAGACAGAGAAAGAGGAAGGATCAGAGAAAGAGAGAGAGAGAGAGATGTTTTTTGCACAGGACGAGGCAGGTCCATCACACATATCATAGCGTACACAAACACAAACAAGTAAACATAAACGTGTCATGAAGTCAGCAGAGAGAAAAAGGCTGAAAGCAATGTAAATACACACACACACACACACACACACACACACACACACACACACACAAAACACAGACACAACACACACACACACACACACACAAACACACACACACACACACGGTCTGAAAATCACAAACCACAGCATCTCACAAACACAAAGCTGCCTCAAAGTGAGATTCCACCTGAAGTCTGCCTCGCAGCAGTGTGTATGAGTCCGAAAAAAGATGTATGCATGTGTGTGTGTGTGTGTGTGTGTGTGTGTGTGTGTGTGTGTGTGTGTGTGTGTGTGTGTGTGTGTTTGCATGCATGCAAGAGCTGCTGTCCTTCACTGGACCTGTGGTTTCACGCCTCGTCCTTTCTTCAAACAATCTCACCCATTAACTCAGAGCAGAGCAATGCTGGGTGTGGCAAGTGTGACAGCAAGCCCTCACACACATACGCACACACACCCCACACACACACACACACCCACACACACACACACACACACACACACACACACACACACACACACACACAGGTGTCAGTATTCAATAGGACAAATTGGTGTAACACTACATACTGAACAGCGTGACACTCAGATTTGTAAACTGATTGTATACTTGAATACTATGTGACACGATACGATACGATATAATACAATATGACACGATATGATACTATACTATATGATATGATATGATACTATACTATGCGATACTATACTATGTGATGTGATACGATATTATACAATACTATACTATGTGATATGATACGATATGATTTGATACGATACTATATGATACAATACTATATCATACGATCTGATACGATACTATATGATGTGATACGACACGCTATGATACGATATACTATATGATACGATACTATACTATATGATACGATACTATACGATACGATACGATATGATACGATACTATATAATACGATACTATATAATACGATACTATATAATACGATACTATATGATACGATACTATATGATATGATACGATACGCTATGATACGATACGATATGATACGATACTATGATATATATGATACGATATGATATACGATACGATATGATACGATACGATACGCTATGATACAATACGCTATGATACAATACGCTATGATACTATATGATACGCTATATGATATATACGATACGATACGATATATGATACGATACTATATGATACGATACTATACTATATGATACGATACTATATATACGATACTATATGATACTATATGATACTATACGATATTATATGATACGATACTATATGATACGATACTATACTATATGATACGATACTATACTATATGATACGATACTATATGATACGATACTATATGATACGATACTATATGATACGATACTATACTATATGATACGATACTATATGATACGATACTATATGATACGATATATACGATATATATACGATACTATACGATACATATACGATATACGATACGATACTATACTACGATACTATATGATACTATATGATACGATACGCTATGATACGATACTATATGATACTATATGATACTATACTATATATACGATACTATACGATATACTATATGATACGATACTATATGATACGATACTATACTATATGATACGATACTATACTATATGATACGATACTATATGATACGATACGATATGATACGATACGATATGATACGATACGATACTATATGATACGATATGCTATGATACGATACGATATGATACGATATGATACGATACGATACTATATGATACGATATGCTATGATATGATACGATATGATAAGATACTATACGATACGATACGATATGATACGGTATGATATGATACGATACATATAACTACTGAATGATATGATATGATATATGATATGATATGATACGTTACAATACGATATATGATATGATACAATACGATACAATATGATACGATATGATACGATATATAATATGAAACATGATATGATGATATTATATGATACGATGCGATATGATATGATACGATATATGATAGACACTATGATATACGAAACTGGATACGATACGATATGATACAATATGATACTATATGATATTATATGATACTATATGATACAATATGATACGATATGATACGATATATGATACGATACATGATATGATATATGATATGATACGATGCGATATGATATGATACGATATATGATAAGACACGATACGATACGATACAATATGATACGATATATGACAAGACATGATACGATATGATATGATACGATACAATATGATACGATATATGATATGATATGATACGATATGATACGATTCATGATATATGATACGATATACGATACGATACGATACGATATGATATACGATATGATACGATATGATACGATATATGATATATGATACGATATGATATGATACGATATGATATACGATACGATATGATATACGATACGATAAGATACGATACGATATATGATATGATATGATACGATATGATACGATTCATGATATGATACGATATATGATACGATATATGATATGATACGATACGATATGATACGATATATGATAGATAATATGATCCAATACGATACGATATGATACGATATATGATATGATATGATACAACACGATACATTACTAAATGATATGATACGATATATGATATGATACGATACGATATATGATACAATACAATACGATACGATATATGATACGATACGATACAATACATTACTAAATGATATGATACGATATGATATGATATGATATGATATATGATATATGAGCACGAGCAAAAGGCAGCGTTCACACACCTACATTCCTCCCACACAGCGAGAAGAACACAAAGTCCAGAAAAGCAAGCCGTAGTGAAAGAAAGAATGAGAAAGAGCGAGAGATGAAGTCAGATCCGTGGCCCACACCGAGCCACGAAGGCGGCAGGAAACACGACGACACGGGGTTTTTACGAAAGAAGAAAATATCGTTTTTTCATGATGCGATTGAAAACGTAAAACAAAAACATATATAGGCACAGATTAATAATATAAATAATGAATTTGTACACAATTATTTATTTATTATAACCACAAATAAGTGCTCTACATGTAAATAAATTCATATTTACGTACGCATTATAATACATATGTAATAGGATAATATTTTAGATTTTGAAAGAGAGAGAGAGAGAGAGAGAGAGAGAGCGAGGGAGGGAGGGTGTAAAGTGAAAGTAGTTGGGTGTGATGATAGCAAAGAAAAGAGTGATAAAGTAGAGATAGAGGGCGAGAGTTTGGGAGGGGCGAGAGTGTGGTGGACCGTGGGAAAGTGACACACACGGTGTATTTCAATTTTCCCCTCTTTCCTTGTCAAACCACAGCTTTTCCCCACAACCTCATCACCTTTTACACACACACACACACACACACACACACACACACACACACACACACACACACACACACACACCACACACACACACACAATACACACACAAACACCAGCAGTTCAATATTACCACTGAGAGGGTTCAGAACACCAAAGCGGCCATATGATTATAGGTTTCTCCCCAGAAACCGCACGATATCGGTCGGTACGAGCCCTCGCTGACTGAGCGCAATCGCCTCATACGCTGAGTTCGTTTATGATCAGCATCATTCAGTCATCAACAACCAATCACTGATCATCACTCAATTCCCCAACAACCAATCACTGATCATTATCATTCAGTCAACAACCAATCACTGATCACTATCAATTCCCCAACAACCAATCACTGATCACTATCAATTCCCCAACAACCAATCACTGATCACCATCAATTCCCCAACAACCAATCACTGATCATTATCATTCTTTCAACGTTCATCAGTAACCAATCACTGATCAGCATCATCAATTCAACCAATCAGTCAACAACCAATCACTGTTCCCAACAACCAATCACAATCAATTCCCCAACAACCAATCACTGATCACTATCAATTCCCCAACAACCAATCACTGATCACTATCAATTCCCCAACAACCAATCACTGATCATTATCATTCTTTCAACGACCAATCACTGATCAGCATCAATCAGTCAACAACCAATCACTGATCACAATCAATTCCCCAACAACCAATCACTGATCATTATCATTCAGTCAACAACCAATCACTGATCACTATCAATTCCCAAACAACCAATCACTGATCAGCATCATTCAGTCAACAACCAATCACTGATCACTAACAATTCCCCAACAACCAATCACTGATCACTATCAATTCCCCAACAATTAATCACTGATCAGCATCAGACCAGTCAACAACCAATCACTGATCACTATCAATTCCCCAACAACCAATCACTGGTCAGCATCATTCAGTCAAGAACCAATCACTAATCAGCATCATTCAGTCAACAACCAATCACTGATCACTAACAATTCCCCAACGACCAATCACTGATCAGTATCATTCTTTCAACGACCAATCGCTGATCATTATCAATTCTCTCAACAACCAATCACTAATCAAACTTGTTTTCAACGACCAATCACTGATCAGCATCATTCTTTCAATAAGCAATCATTGATTACTATCAATTCTCCAACAACCAATCAATGTTTATTATCGTTCCCTCAACAACCAATCACGGATCACTATTAATTCTGTGTGTGAAGTAAATACGTAACAAACAAACAAACAAACAAAAAAACGCTACACGGGAAAAAAAAACGTCTCTTCTTTTTCTCTCCGTGATTTCATCGGACAGGAATTCACGCCATATCAGTGTGACATCCCGAACATGTGGGTGTGGTTCTGATGGACACGTAGTGTACGTGTTTCTGAACGACATTTCTTATACGTTACCTCAATTTCTTCGTACAAAGACATCAACATCTCTAGTGTGGAACGAATACTTCTCACACAACACACACACACACACACACACACACACCGCTACACACACACCCCTCCCCAACCGCCCGACGCCCCCCCGTATCTCCACTCGTAACTTCTCAACCCCCCCAATGCAAGTTCCTAGAAAGCGACATTGTTGGCAGGCAGGAAAACAAAGAGATCAAGGGATGGAGAGAAGCCCACCGAGCTCCCCCTCCTCCATAACCCCTCCCCCCCTCCCCTCATCCACCAACAGCACCACCAGCACCGCCCTGCTCCAAGCCCCCCCCCCATCCCCTCCATCGCCCCCCAAAAGAAACGCTCTTCTTATCCGCAGCACATGCAGCCACATCTCCTGCACCAGCTGCACCTCACTCGCTTTCCCCTCGCCACAGGCACCACAGAGAGATGGAGGGAGGGAGGGAGGGAGGGAGCGAGAGATACACCTGATGACTCTGAGGATGAAAAGGAACCTGGTGTATAAACTGACATTCTGTAGAAAAAGCTTTCGCACTTTATTGAAAAATATGTCGGTACTTTTCAGGGTTTTTCAGGGTGACCTCACATTTATCCTGTGCTAAAGGATAAATGTGAGGGGGGGGGGGGGGTGGGCGGTGGGGCGGGGGAGGGGGCGGGGTGTAATACTTTAATATAAGATATATAAGATATATAGATAAATGAAGCTTATTGTGGTATTTTTCTTTGTCTGTTTGTTTTGATAGAAATGGTGCTTTTGGGTTCAACCGCGAGTAAAACACTTTTTTAAGTTGGGGGGTTTATGGGGACATGTGCTGGATGCTTTAATAAACAGTAAATTAGAGGGTTATTTATACAAATTAGAAGTTGAGAATTTAGGGCTTTTATTAAGGGTCAGTTTGACGAGTAAACTTCTGACGTACATCGGGAACGTTTCAGGCCGTGTCGGCCGTATTGGGACGTGGTGGTGGTGGTGGTGTTTGCTGGGAATCGAAGTTTCTACCGAATTCCTGAAGACCTCCGGACGAAGCGACGGCTGTTTCTTACTTTAATGGACGTTTTTTTTAGTAATATGTAATAAACATTTATAATATAATATATATTTACGTGTCTTATTAAGACGTATTAAATGAAACCCCAAAACCTGTTCAATGTTTACAAACCAAATTCAGCACAAAGTTACATTCATGTAATTTATCATCTACATTGGATCTATCCATCCATCCATTCATCAATCTATCTATCCTATCTATCTATATATCCATCCATCCATTCATCAATCCTACTATCTATCTATCTATCTATCTATGCATCAATCCTACTTCTATCTATCCATCATCATCTATCTATCTATCTATCAATCTATCTATCTATCTATCTCCATCTATCTATCTATATCATCCATCCATCCATCCATCCATATCATTCCACTATCTATCTATCTATATATCCATCCATCCATATCATCAATCCTACTATCTATCTATCTATCTATGTATCCATCCATCCATTCATCAATCCTACTATCTATCTATCTATCCATCCATCCATCCATTCATCAATCCTACTATCTATCTATATCCATCCATCCATTCATCAATCCTACTATCTATCTATCTATGCTATCTATCATCATCTATATGTCTATCTATCATCGATATCTATCTATCTATCTATCTATCTCATCATCATCTATCTATCTATCTATACTATCTATCTATCTATCATCCATCCATTCATCAATCCTACTATCTATCTATCCATCCATCCATTCATCAATCCTACTATCTATCTATCTATCTATCTATCCATTCATCCATCCTACTATCTATCTATCTATCTATCTATCTATCTATCTATCTATCTATCTATCTATCTATCCATCTATCCACTCATCCATCTATCTATCTATCTATCTATCTAGCGATCCATGTGTGTCTATCAACCCCATCTATCTATCTATCTATCTAATCTATCTATCGATCTATCTATCTATCTATCTATCTCTATCTATCTATCTATCTATCCCTATCAGCTATCCATCTATCTATCCATCTATCCATCTATCCATTCATCATCCGATCCATCATCCATTCTCAATCCTTACTATCTATATATCCATCCATCCATTCATCAATCCTACTATCTATCTATCTATGTATCTATCCATTCCATCCATCCTATCCTAACTATCTTCTATCTATCTATCTATCTATCTATCTATCTATCTATCGATCTATCTATCGTCCATTCATCAATCCTACTATCTATATATCCATCATAATCCACTATCATAACCATCTGCTATCTATCTATCTATCTATCCACTCATCCATCTATCTATATATCCAGCTATCCACTCATCCATCTATATATCTACCTGCTTGTCTATCAATCTATTAAACCATCTATCTATCTATCTATCTATCTATCTATCTATCTATCTATCTATCTATCTATCTATCTATCTATCTATCTATCCATCTATCTATCATCTATCCTATCTATCTATCTATCTATCTATCCAATCCATCATCCATCTATATATCTATCCTGTTTGTCTATCTATCTATCCATCCATCCATCCCATCCATCATCCATCTATCCATCTATCCATCCATCCATCTATCTATCATCATCTATCCATCATCCATCCATCCATCCATCCATCCATCTATCAAAAGCCCAGTAAATAAAGGATAAGAGATGTGATTAAATCAGTGTTATGTTTTAGTTGCTCTTGATGTGGAAGTTCCAGTGAGGTGTTGCTTATTTGAAGATGAAGTTCAATCTCGCTCTACAGCCGCCTCTCACCGTCACTCCATCACTCCATCACTCTGTCACTTTCTCCGTCACTCCCTCTCTTACACACACACACACACACACACACACACACACACACACACACACACGTTTCCTCCACCTTTTCACACCAAGGATCGACGGATTCTCACAACATGATCGACGATGGTCTGGCGTATCTCAGGTCTCTTAGAGATTTCACACCTTATGACGGTCTCGATAAAAACACAACCACAAACAACACAACAAAAACACAAACAAACGAAAAAAATGCCAAGTAAGAATCATCTCTGTTTCTGTAAAAAAAAAAAAAAAAAAACGTGTCACTTAACATCGGTTTGTTGACGAGATCTGAGCTTCCCATTAAAAAAAAAAGTCACACACGAGTCACATGACTTCTGTTTGTTTGGTTTCTTTTCTCCGGATAATTACGAATGGGAATCAAATGTTCGTGCTTTAAAAAGGGGGGGGGGGGGTCAATAAAAACTTTTATTTTATTAATAAATTAA
>JACRUU010000022.1:1647301-1664801 GCA_030449085.1 Kryptopterus vitreolus
TCCCCCTTTAAGTAAAATGCCTCGTTCTTTTCTGGTCAAGAGCAAGAGGGCGTGGTCTCATTCCTCACGCCCCGCCCACTCCCGAAACCACTCCCCCAGCCACTCCCACTCTCACTCCCACCACTCTGATGGACAAATCGCAGGACTGCGTGGCTCCAGCGGGAGCAGTTCACCTGCAGCGCTGCAGCACGACCCCATCCACACCTCCACTCCCCCATGCCACGCCCCTCACTGGGTAACCACGGAAACCAGTAACAACGCCACCTTCCAGTCTGAGAACTGGGGGTTTTGGAGAACAGGTACACTTAATGTCTTTCTGATCGTACAGCCTCGGTACAACTAGGGGGCGCTCTGATATGTCTCTTCACATATTCATTAGAGATGTGAGAATTAGAGGATGTGAGGACGAGAGGATGTGATGAAAGGATAAGAGGACGTGAGGATGAAAGGATAAGAGGATGTGATGAAAGGATAAGAGGGTGTTAGGATGAAAGGATGCGATGAAAGGATAAGAGGACATGAGGATGAAAGGATAAGAGGATGTGAGGATGAAAGGATAAGAGGACGTGAGGATGAAAGGATAAGAGGATGTGATGAAAGGATAAGAGGGACATGAGGATGAAAGGATGTGATGAAAGGATAAGAGGACATGAGGATGAAAGGATAAGAGGACATGAGGATGAAAGGATGTGATGAAGGATAAGAGGACATGAGGATGAAAGGATGTGATGAAGGATAAGAGGACATGAGGATGAAAGGATGTGATGAAGGATAAGAGGACATGAGGATGAAAGGATGTGAGGATGAAAGGGTGTGATGAAAGAACATGAGGATGAAAGGATGTGATGAAGGATAAGAGGACATGAGGATGAAAGGATGTGAGGATGAAAGGGTGTGATGAAAGAACATGAGGATGAAAGGATGTGATGAAGGATAAGAGGACATGAGGATGAAAGAACATGAGGATGAAAGGATAAGGAGGGATGTGAGGATGAAAGGATGTGATGAAAGGATAAGAGGATGTGAGGATGAAAGGATGTGATGAAAGGATAAGAGGGTGTGAGGATGAAAGGATGTGATAAAAGGATGTGAGGATGAGAGGCGTGTAATAGGTGTATTGGAATAGGCACTTCTAACATCATGCGTGTGTGTGTTGTGTGTGTGTGTGTGTGGTGTGTGCGTGCGTGTGTGGTGTGTGTGTGTGTGTGTGTGTGTGGTGTGTGTGTTGTAGATGATCAGACAGGTGATAGTGAGCGCCCCCTGGTGTCCGGATCAGCCTGGTCTCCACACTGTGACTCTCTGAGTTCTCACAGGGAGCAGGAACTGGAGCGACTGGTGCAGGTGCTGCTGAGTCACAGACTGCAGGACAACACCAACACACCACTGTGTGAATGTCCACTGTGTGAGAAGGTCAGGCTCGCTACACAACTCTACACAACCTACACACACACCTCACCAACTCACACAACTCACACAACCTACACATACACAACCCCACACACAACCACCACACAACTCTACACATCTCTACACATCCCCACACAACTCTACACAACCCTACACAACCCCCAAACAACTCTACACAACCCCACACAACTCAACACAACTCTACACATCCCCACACAACTATACACAACCTCACACAACTCTACACAACCCCACACACAACCCTCACACAACTCATCCCCACACAACTCTACCACACAACCCCACACAACTCTACACAACCCACACACACAACCAACCACACAACTCACTACACAACTCTACACATACACCCCACACAACCCCCACACACAACCACCACACAACTCAACACAACTCTACACATCCCCACACACAACCACCAACAACTCTACACACTACACACACACCCAACACAACTCTACACAACCCCACACACAACCACCACACAACTCACACATCTCTACACATCCCCACACACTCCCACACACAACCACCACACAACTCAACGCAACTCTACACAACCCCACACACAACCACCACACAACTCTACACAACTCTACACATCCCCACACAACCCCACACAACTCTACACAACCCTACCACACAACTCTACACAACTCCACACAACCCAGCACACAACTCTACACACCACACAACCCTACACAACCCCACACAACTACACTCCCACACAACTCTACACAACCCCACACAACACCACACAACACAACTCTACACATCACTCAACACAACTCTACACATCACCCACACTAACCTACACAACTCTACACCACACCCCACACACTAAACACTACACTCTCCACACAACTCTACACATCCCCACACAACTCTACACAACTATACAACCCCCACACAACTCTACACATCCCCACACAACCCTAAACAACTCTACACATCTCCACACAACCCCCACACACAATCTACACACACCCCACACAACCCTAAACACTAACCTCTCCACACAACCCCCACACAACTCTACACATCCCTCACATAATCCTACACAACTTTACACAACCCCACACATCTCTCCCACACACTACACATCCCACACAACCCTAAACAACTCTACACATCTAACCACACAAATCTACACAACCCCACACAACTCTACAATCCCCACACAACTCTACACAACCCCCACACAACTCTACACAACCCCACACAACCCTACACAACTCTACCCAGTGCAGCTTTACACGATTAAACAAAACCAGACACAAAGCAACAACTTTACACAAAAATGTGTGTGTGTTTCAGGTGTTGTCATCAGCTGTTGGTTTAGTGACTCACCTACGCAGGACTCACATCAACAGAGTCGGGGTTTCACTGGGCGAGTCCAGTTTCAGCACACAACACCACAGCATCCGACCCCCGACTGGCTTCTACAGCAGGGCTAAAGTACGACAACGCTGTGTGTGTGTGTGTGTGTGTGTGTGTGTGTGTGTGTGTTGTGTGTGTGTCCATATGTAAACCATTACATAAGTAATAAGGTCTATTCCTTTTAATCCAGATGTAACATGTACAGGTTAATGAAACAGCCGTGTGTGTGTGTGTGTGTGTGTGTGTGTGTCAGGAACGTAGTTTTGTGTGTAAGGTGTGTGGGAAGGTGTTTAAACGCTCCTCGACTCTCTCCACTCACCTGCTGATCCACTCAGACACGCGTCCGTATCCCTGTCAGTACTGCGGCAAGAGATTCCACCAGAAATCCGACATGAAGAAACACACCTTCATACACACTGGTGAGACACACACACACACACACACACACACACACACACACACACAACATTGTAAAATCACAAACCTCGACACAGCACTGTACAATTACACAACCATACAAAACCCTACACAACAGTGTACAATTCTATACAACATTGTGTAGTGAAGTCATTTACACAACAGTGTACAACAACAAAACCATACACAAAACTGTACAACAAAACCCTACACAACACTGTTCAACTACAAAACTTTACACAAACTGAACAACTCTAATGAACTGAACTGAACACATCTACACACTTTAAACAACTCTACACACGATAAACAACTCTACACAATACAAACAACTATACACACGATAAACAAATCTACACAACATAACCAACTCTACACACTATAAACAACTCTAAACTAAACAAATCTACACACTATAAACAACTCTACACACGATAAACACTTTAAACAACTCTACACACTATAGATACAACTATACACACTATCTACACACGATAAACAACTCTACACAATACAAACAACTACACACACTATAGACAACTCTACACACTATAAACAACTACACACTAAACAAGTCTATACACTATAAACAAATCTACACAATACAAACAACTATACACACTATAGACGATAAACAAACAAATCTACACACGATAACACAACTATAACACAACTATAAACACACTAAACAAATCTACAACTTTAAACAACTCTACACACGATAAACAACTCTACACACGATAAATAACTCTACACACTATAAACAAATCTACACACTATAAACAAACTCTACACACTATAAACAAGCTCCCCCCATTTTCCCTATAAACAACTCTACACACTATAAACAAATCTACACAATACAAACAACTATACACACTATAAACAAATCTACACACGATAAACAACTCTACACAATATAACCAACTCTACACACTATAAACAACTTTAAACTAAACAACTCTACACAATGTAAACAAATCTACACAACATGACCAACTCTAAACAACTCTACACACTATAAATAACTCTAAACGAAACAACTCTACACAATATAAACAAATCTAAACTAAACAACTCTTTACATTTGTAGCACTACACAATTTTACACAACTCTTTATTTTTGTATCTTTTCGATGATTTGGCGCTTTTTTTTTTTTTATAAAAATATTAACATTTTATTTGCATAGTTTTTTAAAACACATACTACAGTCTGTGATCACGTGACCCCCCCCCCCCCAAAACCCCGCCCCCCTCCTGCAGGTGAGAAGCCTCACGTGTGTGTAGTTTGCGGGAAGGCGTTCAGTCAGAGCTCCAATCTGATCACGCACAGCCGCAAACACAGCAGCTACAGGCCGTTCCGCTGCCTGCACTGCCCCCTAGGATTCCAGAGGAAACTGGACCTCCAGCGCCACCTGGAGACGCACTGCGGCAACAACAACAACAGCGGCGCCTTCACGAGCGGCCTGAGTTAGTGCTCACGTGCGGATCTCACCAAAACACGTGTTTTTTTTTATTAAGGAAACAGATTTATTTTATTGTACATTTGAATACAAATAAATAAATGTTTGCTCTCTTTTAAATTTATATTTAAGTGTGTGTGGTGTGTGTGTGTGTGTGTGTGTGTGTGTGTGTGTGTGTGTGGTGTGTGTGTGTGTGTGTGTGTGTGTGTGTGTGTGTGTGTGTTTAAGAATCACCAATACACTCGCTCTACATATCCACAATTTCATACACACCTGTGATTGGCTGCCGTCACTCTGATTGACAGCAGAGAAAACCGCTAAGCCCCTCCCACCACAGAAAGCGCAACATTATACAATGAAATAATACGTGTAATAAATAATAAATAAAGACGCAGATTTTGCAAGGGAGAGATTTGACAGATTTAATGGAGACTCTTGGAAGTCACACACACACACACACACACACTCACAAATATACACATATACACACACATATATATACAAATAAACACATTAACACCTGGAGAGCATTAATGAGTCATCCTACTCGCACTAAAAAGCAAAATCAACACTATTTACACTGTATAACATCGGGGGAAAAGAAATCACCGCCCGGGTGATATAATACACACTACATTCCCTATTAATTAATCAATTTATTAAAATATCTAATCATGATGAAGTTGTCACGAGTCAAAATGAACCATGTGTATCTGTTCTGTACCGAAATTAATACCGTAAACGTTTAATTCCCTAATGATCATGCGCATGGACAAATATGCAAATTCTTGTGAATGTGATGATTATTATTATTATTATGATTATATTATTTATTATTATTATTATTATTATTATTATTAGTGACTCGACATTCACCGTGAAGATCAAAATGTTCTTTGTAAATGTTTTAAAGTAATGCTTTAAACGACGGAAATCAGGTTGAGACTTCGGTAAAACTAACGCTGAGCGAATAAAGAATGAATTTGAGGGTTTAATTTATTTATTTTTTAATATCTGATAAAAAAAGTTCAAATGGCAGTCTCTTTTATATTCTTAATATTTTTAATAATAAAAAAAAATTGTTAACTTTAAGCCCTAATATATATATATATATATATATCCCGAGCGTCTCGTACCCGGGCAGGAGAGGAGGTAAGGACCCTGGGATCTGACCTCATGACCTTCGCCGAGCTAGCTACTTTCCAAAAAGAGTTGAATGCTATCAGAACCTCCTGGCCAATCAGGATTGAGCAGAGAGAAGCATGGTGGTGTTGGTATCTCTAGTACACATATATATATATATATATATATATATATATATATATATATATATATATATATATAGTATAATATAAATGAAACAACATCTGGCCCAGTGGTGCTGCTCGGGAGTTTGAGTGGTTTTCATACGCGGTATCGAGCTTATACAGTCACAATGTACACACACACACACACACACACACACACACACACACACACTTCATCTCTCTTCTTCATGTCCCTCAGCCTCTGTAAATGAACACACACACACACACACACACACACACACACCACACACACATGGTCATTATTTAGAAACTACAATAACACACAATGCTCCAGTGCGTTTCTGTCGGACTGTACCACTTTGGGGTCCTGTAGGGGTGACACGCTGCTACAGCGAGCTGGTGGTTTGCTCCATCGGGGACATCGGGCTCCAGGAATTCTGGACCTCCTGGAGAGTGTTTCTAGGTACGTTCACTGGTCGGCCTGGAAACGAGATCACGTGACATGAGTCTTTAAGTAGTGGACTCTATAAGTATCCCCCCCCCCTCTACCCCCCCCTCCCCATCCCAGGCACTTTCCTGGGATTTCCAGGACTGATGTCATCACTACGGACAATACTTTTTCCCAGCAGCCACTGCACTGACACCTGTTTCCTGTTCTGCGGATCATGAATGGTGTGTGTGTGTGTGTGTGTGTGTGTGTGGTGTGTGGGGGGGGGTACCTGTGCAGGAGTAGATGCACCACAGCGCCCCCATGACGGCGATGCCCATCAGGAACGCGGCGATCACTGTGACCAGCACCGAGCTTGAAACTAAACACAAACACACACACACACACAAACTCACAAACTCTGTGTGTGTGTGTGTGTGTGTGTGTGTGTGGTGTGTGTGTATGTGTGTGTGTCGGTACCACCACTCTCTGCGCTGTGCTTGGACATCATTGTCTCACGAGGCTTCTGTGCCAGTTTACCTTCATCACAAATATAAAATACATAAACGACAGAAATATTTTTTTAAAGTCATTTTCTGTTCATTGAGGAGTGTAATGTGAAAGACGAACCACCAGGGGGCGGCACCAGACCAGCCAGATCTTCAGGGAGATACGTGACCAATACAGGCCGGGATAAATTCCTGTACTCACACTGAGAGAGAGAGAGAGAGAGAGAGAGAGAGAGAGAGAGGGGAGAGAGAGAGGGAGAGAGGGAGAGAGAGGGAGTGAAGAGCAGTGGTGTGTGTTGTGTGTGGTGTGTATGTGTGTGTGTGGGTGTGTGTGTGTGTGTGTGTGTGGTGTTGTGTGTGTGTGTGTGTGTGTGTGTGTTGTGTGTGTGTAGAGAGGGAAGAGTTGGTGTGTGTGTGTGCATGTGTGTGTGTGTGAGAGCAGTGGTATGTGTTTGTGCATGTGTGTGTGAGAGAGAGCAGTGGTGTGTGTGTGTGCATGTGTGTGTGTGTGAGAGCAGTGGTGTGTGTGTGTGTGTGTGTGTAACCTGTGAAGTTGCAGGAGTGTGTGTGACAGCAGTGGTGTGTGTGTGTGTAGTGGTGTGTGTGTGTGTGTGTGTGTGTGAGAGAGAGAACAGTGGTGTGTGTGTGTGTGTGTGTGCATGTGTGTGTGTGAGAGCAGTGGTGTGTGTTTGTGCATGTGTGTGTGTGTGTGTGTGTGTGTTTTGTGTGTGTGTGTGTGTGTGTTGTGCAGTAGAGAGCAGTGTGTGTGTGTGTGTGTGTGTGTGTGTGTGTGTGCGTGTGTGTGTGTGTAACCTGTGCAGCTGCAGGAGTGTGTGTGAGAGAGCAGTGATGTGTGTGTGTGTGAGTGTGTGTGTGTGTGTTACCTGTGCAGCTGCAGGAGTGTGTGTGTGAACAGTGGTGTGTGTGTGTGTGTGTGTGTGTGTTTGAGGTGTGTGTGTGGTTACCTGTGCAGCTGCAGGAGTGTGTGTGAGAACAGTGTGATGTGTGTTGTGTGAGTGTGTGTGTGTGTGTTACCAGTGTGTGTTCCTGTGCAGTTGCAGGAGTGTGTGTGAGAACAGTGATGTGTGTGTGTGTGAGTGTGTGTGTGTGTGTTACCTGTGCAGCTGCAGGAGTGTGTGTGAGAACAGTGATGTGTGTGTGTGTGTGTGTGTGTGTGTTACCTGTGCAGCTGCAGGAGTGTGTGTGAGAGCAGTGGTGTGTGGACAGTCCCTGCGTGTCTCAGCAGCGCCCCCACACAGCTGCAGGCTGCAGTGCAGGAACTGGATGGAGTTATTAAACAGCGGCTGCAGAACGAAGCTGAACCTGATCCGGACGATCGTCTCGCTCCTCTCTGTCCTTTCTTTCGCGTCTCTCCGGTCTCTCTGATTGTCCGGCGCGTGTCTCTTCCTTCCCGTATCCTCGTCCTCGTCCATCGCTCCCGGGCCACGCCTCGTCTCGTCCCCTTCCTGCTCTCTCTCAGCCTCGTCTTCCTCCACTCGTTCTTCATCGCTGTCCTCTTTTCCTCCCTCGTCTCTCCCTGTGTCTCTCTCTCCGTCCTCGCTGGCTCTGTGGTCCGTGTGCAGGATAAAGGACGGGTCTGCGGGACAGAAATCCTGAATGATGGGCCAGCTGGTCCGAGCGTGCGGGTCTGAGAGAGGAGAGAACACACACGAGCGAATCTCCAACTTCTCACTGACACCCACACTGCCTGAGATCTGAGAGAGAGAGAGAGAGAGTAAGACATGTACAGGAACACAGAGACAGAAAGTGAGACGGGACAGCAAATGTTCAGAGTGAGACAGAGATGGAAATATAGTTATACAGAGAGAGACAGGGACAGGTATAGAATGAGACAGATGGAGAGTGACTCTGTCACAGAGTGAGAAAGGGACATGTGGAGAGTGAGGAAGATGGACAGAGAGAGAGTGACAGATGGAGAGTGAGACAGAGATAGGTGGAGAGTGAGACAGGTGGACAGAGAGAGTGACAGATGGAGAGTGAGGCAGGGACAGATGGAGAGTGAGACAGATGGACAGAGAGAGAGTGACAGATAAAGAGTGAGACAGAGGCGGGTGACGAGTGAGACAGGTGGAGAGTGAGATGGGGCAGCGAGAGAAACAAGGACAGAGAGACAGACAGGGACAGATAGAGAGAGAGAGACAGGGACAGGTGAAGAGTGAGATAGGGACAGAGAGAGAAACTGGGACAGAGAGACAGACAGGGACAGGTAGAGAGAGAGAAACTGGGACAGAGAGACAGACAGGGACAGATAGAGAGAGACAGGGACAGGTGGAGAGAAACAAGGACAGGTGAAAAGTGAGACATTGACAGATGGAGAGAAATAGGGGCAGGTGAAGAATGAGACAGGGACAGAGCGACAGACAGGGACAGATGGAGAGAAACAAGGATAGGTGAAGAGTGAGACAGGGACAGCGAGTGAGACAGGGACAGTATAAGTTTGAGACGGTGTGCATCATGTGATCTGACCTCGGCGTAAACCCTGCTGTGCAGCGTCACTACACACGGTCCCACCGCTTTCTGCTCAAACCTCTCCGAGGAAAACAGACGCATGGAGATCAGAGGAGCGCCACGCCCACCCGGGAACCAGGGTTGGCCGGGGGCGGGGCCAGGGGTGGGGACGGGTTCTCTCCCGCTACGCAGCGCCCCCTGCGGCGAGCTCGGCGTAGGTGCGCCCCCGGGAGCGGGCAGAGGAGCCGAACATCGGAACTACAACCGGAAAAATAACACGCCGGTACAGAGGCCACGCCCACTTCACAGACAACGCACTGCTACACAACAAAGCCACGCCCACTTTACTCACATGTATAACCAGCGGAGTCGAGCGATTGGTCGATGTCT
The DNA here is from genome assembly GCA_030449085.1 of Kryptopterus vitreolus. Classification (NCBI taxonomy): domain Eukaryota; kingdom Metazoa; phylum Chordata; class Actinopteri; order Siluriformes; family Siluridae; genus Kryptopterus; species Kryptopterus vitreolus. Next base: position 1,657,053 of record JACRUU010000022.1, read on the forward strand.
CTTCTGCCATGTGTTCCTGGGACCTCGGCGACGGCTCGGAACGCCACAGGAGGATCTGCGACACAAAAACACACGCGGGGGGCGTGGCCTAAAATCCCATTGGTGCAAACGGCAAAAAGAGGAAAATACACACGTTTTGATGCGGAAAAAAATATCTTGGATAATAAATCGGTGATTATTAACACGGAATAAAAACAATGATATATTTTAACATTATTATTATTATTATTGAATTTTATTTCACATTATCTATTGCAATATATTTATATTATATTAAATATTACAATTTTAAGGGGATGAATTATTAATTAAATATATTAATTATAATACAATATATGGAATTGCTCATTACAATTAATTCATTATTAATTAACCCTTAATTAACTGCGCTTTATTTATTTATTTATTTTATACTGCGCCTCCCCCTCCTGTTATAAATGGTACGGTCCGTCTCGTTCAGGACGCTGTAACCTGGATTACAGCAGGGGACGAACACACACACACACACACACACACACACACACACACACACACACACGGTGACCCAGGTCACGTATGTATTTCCCAGAAGAAGCTCAACCTCTATGTGTGTCAGAAAATATCCAAGGGCCTCGTTCCAAAAGTAATTACACCCGTTATGCGACACATAAAACGCAGCGGGAAGTGTTTTTTTTTTCCTCTCTCTGAGTAATCACACACCAAAAGGCAAAAAAGGAGGAGTGTGTGATAAAAAAAAGAAAAGAAAGACCAAATTTGCTCTTGACGTCTCTCTGAGAGGCTTTTGATGGAGCTCATCTCACTTTCCTGCTCATCTCCGCCTTCTTCTCTAAACCACAAAGGTGGAGAATCACACACTTGTGCAGCAGGAGACCGCCAGGGTCCGGGTTCGATTCCCGTCTCGGCCGTGTGTGTGTGGAGTTTGTGCATGTTCTCCCCGTGCCTCAGGGGGTTTTTCTCCGGGTTCTCCGGTTTCTCCTCCCGGTCCAAAAACATGCACGGTAGGTTGATTGGCACCTTGGAAAATTGTCCCTAGTGTATGAATGTGTGTGTGTGTGTGTGTGTGTGTGTGTGTGTGTGTGTGATGGGTTGACATTCCATCCAGGGTGTATCCTGCCTTAATGCCCATAGACGCCTGAGATAGACACAGACTCCCCGTGACCCGAGGAAATATCGGATAAAGCGCTAGAAGATGAATGAATGAATGAATGAACTGAATGAAATATAAGACCTAGATATTTTTACTCGGTCGTAAACAGTGCCATCTAGTGGCTGCTTTAGGTAACGCGCTGTACTCTTTCCTTTCCTTGCCTCTCTCTTTCTCTCTCAGAATCCTTCTTTGTTCTGTCGTTCCCATTGTGTTCTAGCCTCTCTCTCTCTCTCTCTCTCTTTTCATCCCTCCGTTCATTCCTAACCGTGTTCTTGTACTGCACTTCTCTTCCGTCTCGCTCCATCTCTCCTTCCGTCCCACAGGAAATGACTGGAAACGCCAAGAGGAAGTGGCTCCCGTTGGATCTCGCCTGGCACGAGGGGTCCTTCAGGGTCACCGCCGAGACCGACAGGGTCAGGGCCTGCGTGTGTGTGTGTGTGTGTGTGTGTGTGTGTATTGGAGAGAAAAGAGAGAAGGCGTGACTCATGTTGGAGAACATTATTGAATAAATGTGTGTGTGTGTGTGTGTGTGTGTGTGTGTGTGTGTGTGTGTGACCTGTAAGGCCTTTATATCCACAGAGACGCCGAGGCGTCCGTCCACACACTGCACGCTCACGACCTTCCTGCTGCTCACGCCGTCTCCCAGCTCATGGGACAACCAGTGTCTCAGCCACGCCTCCTCGAGCTTCGCCTCCTTTACAGCCTGCACTGTATCTGTGAGTGTGTGTGTGTGTGTTGTGTGTGTGTGTGTGTGTGTGTGAAATCAAAAGAGTTCATTAATTTCCGTATAATATTAAACATCAGCCAACTTTGATGTCCATAATGTGTGTGTATGTGTGTGTGTGTATGTGTGTGTGTGTGTGTGAATGTGTGTGTGTTTCTCTAAGCACTCTGAGGCCCCTCCCTATTTACTCCCTGTCTTTCCTAATAAAGATAAAATCGTTTATTTTTCCGTTTCAAGGAACAATCCAAGGTTTTCCGCACATCTATTGGTTAAAAGATATCGGGAGTTTTCCGAAGGACGTGTTTTTCGGATGGAATTTTTCCGAACGGACTCTTGGTTTACCGGATAAACAAGTAAAAACATTCATTCATTCATTCATTCATTCGTTCATCTTCTAGCGCTTTATCCGATCTTCCCTCGGGTCACGGGGAGTCTGTGTATCTCAGGCGTCTATGGGCATTAAGGCAGGATAACACCCTGGATGGAATGTCAAACCATCACACACACACACACACACACACACACACACACACACCACACACATTCATACACTAGGGACAATATTCCAAGGTGCCAATCAACCTACCGTGCATGTTTTTGGACCGGGGGAGGGAACCGGAGAACCCGGAGAAAAACCCCCTGAGACACTGGGAAGACATGCACAAACTCCACACACACATGGCCCGAGACGGGAATCGAACCCGGACCCTGGCGGTGTGAGGTGAACGTGCTAACCACTAAACCACCGTGCTCCTCAAGTAAATACAAACAGAATGAATTGAATAAACCGGTATTTTATTCGCAAAAGAATCAAATGTCTTTGTTTTGTTGACTTCATTGACCCGAATGCACTGTTTTTTGTTTTTGTGTGTGTTGTTTTCTTGTCCTGGTGCCTGTGAAGGACATCAGTGCATTTAATCTGATACGAAATAATAATAACTATTATTATTGTTATTGTTATTGTTTTAATAAAATACACCAGTTTATTTTTCCTCCAATGAAGGTCGTATTTGTTCGTGAGGTTAAAACTGGACTACAGTTTGTTCTGTACAGTCTGTCCTGTGAGCTGTGTGTGTGTGTGTGTGTGTGTGTGTGTGTGTGTGTGTGGGTTTGCTATGCAAAAAAAAAAAAAAATAAAAAAATTAATTCTCTCGGGTAAATTAATATATATATATATATATATATATATATATATATATATATACTAGGGGGTGGGTAGATGGTGGTAGTTAGTAGTAGCACGTTGCCTCACACCGCCAGGGTCCGGGTTCGATTCCCGTCTCGGCCATGTGTGTGTGGAGCGTTTGTGCTGTTCTCAGGGGGTTTTTCTCCGGTTTCCTCCCCCGGTCCAAAAACATGCACGGTAGGTTGATTGGCACCTTGGACAAACCCTAGTGTAGAATGTGTGGTGTTTGTGTGGTGTGATTGTGTGTGTGTGTGTGTGTGTGCCCTGCGATGGGTTGGCATTCCATCCAGGGTGTATCCTGCCTTAATGCCCATAGACGCCTGAGATAGACACAGACTCCCCGTGACCCGAGGAAGATCGGAGAATATAAAGCGGTAGAAGATGAATGAATGAATGATATATATATACTTTGTTTTGGCCACTAGATGTCGCCACTGGGCTCCTGCTCAGTGTTTCAATACTGAAAATCATGAGTAGCTTTGTGACCTCACCTGCCCCGCCCCCTTTCAGCTGGATCACGAGGCGATTGGCTAAATGAGCTTCGGTATACGACGTCACCGAGGGATATCCGTTCTGACCGGCCCAGGTGAGGAGGTCCGGGTTTGTGATGAGGTCCGGGATGACGGCGCTGCTCATGGTGAGGTCGGGTTTGGGCGGGTACAGCGGCGTCACGCTGTGAGACGCCTGAGAGAGAGCGAGAGAGAGAGAGAGAGATCAGCATGAGAGAGAACGTACGGGTTATTTTCGCTAAGCGAGAGACGCCTCACGTGAACGGCGATGTGGCCGCGGAGACCCGGAGTCACGAACGCCCAGTTTACAGGTGCGGCGCTGCTCAGGACCAACACTATGTTGCACCACCCGGCTTCGGCCACAGGGGGCAGCAGAGAGACGGACACTTCCACCTGTAAGGAGCTGAGAGAAAGACAAACGTCTCCATGACTAGCACATGGTCGGAGAGGGAAACGGCGAGACGTTCGCTCACCCGCAGAGACCCGAACCCGCGGACCACAGCTTGACGATGTGCACCTCCGGCTCGGAGAGTCTCTGTGAGGAAACGCAGCCGTTCACTTCCTGCTCCTGCAGCATGGACGTCATGTAGTTATGAGAGAGAAAGAGAGACTGCAGGCGACACACCCTGGGCATGCTGGGATCTGAGGAGAAGGAAGACCGGAGTTACGTTTCAGTATGGGTGTGTGTGTGTGTGTGTGTGTGTGTGTGTGTACCTTCTCCGAGGCGAAGGTACACACGGTTGGCACTGGTCGAGTGTGTAAGGGAGGAGATGGCGGCATGACGCTGAAGGGTCCAGCGCAGCAGCGCACGCGGTCGACACGGCAGCGAGGGGACGGCGTGGACCCGAGCTGATACACTCCCGCTCTCCACGGTGGAGTTCGCCGAAACCTACACACACACACACACACACACACACACACACACACACACACACACACACACACACACACACACACACACACACACATACACACACACACACACACCACACACACACACATACACACACATACCACACACATACACACCACACACACACACACACATACACACCATAAACACACCACACACACCACACATACACACACACACATACAGAACAGAGAGACTATAAGTTTTTCATGACTGCAGAAAAAACACCCTTTCCACACACACACACACGCGCATGCGCACGCACACGCACACCACACACACACACACACACACACACACCCCCACACACCACACACACACACACACACACCACACACACACACACACACACACACACATGACCTGCACCATGACATGAAGGTTTTCCGGAACCCCCTCGTTCTGTAGAAGCCAGTGCATTGCATGCTGGGAACTCAGGACAAGAATGACCGAGCGCTGAACAGGACGTGAATACGACAGTGGCTTCAGAACTACTGTCACCTAGAGAGAGAGAGAGAGAGAGAGAGAGAGAGAGAGAGAGAGAGAGAGAGAGAGAGAGAGAGAGAGAGAGAGAGAGAGAAAGAGGATGGGCAGACAGACAAACAGACAGACAGATACATAGATAGATAGATAGATAGATAGATAGATAGATAGATAGATAGATAGAATAGATAGACATAGATAGATAGGATAGACAGATACCCGAGATAGATATAGATAGATAGATAGATAGACAGACAGACAGACAGACAGACAGACTGACTGACGGACTGACTGACTCTGACTGACTGATGACTGATGATGATTGGATTGATTGATTGATTTGATTGATTGATGATATTGATGATGATGCTAGATAGAAGAGATAGAGATAGATAGATAGACATAGATAGACCAGATAGCTAGATAGATAATAGTAGAAGAGAGAGAGAGAGACAGGTAGATAGATAGATAGATAGATAGATAGATAGATAGATAGATAGATAGATAGATAGATAGATAGATAGATAGATAGACAGACAGGCATACAGATGGGTAGACAGACAGACAGACAGATAGATACTCAGATAGACAGACCAGATAGATAGATAGACAAGCCAGACAGAACAACATACAGAATGGTGACGACAGACAGACGAACAGACAGACAGACAGACAAGATTAAGGATCGATAGATAGATAGATAGATAGATATAGATAGATAGAATAGCAGACACGACAGACAGATAGATAGATAGATAGATAGATAGATAGATAGACAGACAGACAGATACACATACAGAATGGTAGACAGACAGACAGACAGACAGACAGACAGATAATAATAGATAGATAGATAGATAGATAGATAGATAGATAGATAGATAGATAGACAGACAGATAGATAGATAGATAGACAGACAGACAGATACACATACAGAATGGTAGACAGATAGACAGACAGACAGGTAGATAGACAGACAGGCATAAAGATGGGTAGACAGACAGACAGATAACTAGACAGATAGACAGACAGACAGACAGACAGACGTAACTGTACCTGTTTGTCAGTGTTGTGATTAGGTCGGGCCACAGTGATCACATGGGTCTCTTTAGCTCCGCCCTCTCTGGCCGCGCAGCCTGGCCCCGCCTCAAATCGTTCCAGCTGAGCGTGTACAGGATGCAGCGCCCCTGCTGGGGAAACGCCGCACTGCAACGTCAGCTCACCTGTTTACAGACAGAGGAACATCGTTCATCCTAACCACAATACACACATCATACTGAAACACACACACACCGAAAACTCTCTCACACACACACACACACACACACACACACACACCGAAAACTCACACACACACACACACACACACCGAAAACTCACACACAGGCTGCATTATGAGTGTGATCCAAATGTTCAGAATAAGCTGGAGTGTGTGTGTGTGTGTGTGTGTGTGTGTGTGTATTTCCTACCCTGGGTTAACACACTTTACGTTTAAATGACATTTTGAAGAGCGTGTGGTGAAAGTGTGCTGGATTGAAAGCACCAGAATGTTCGGAGACGCCTGGCACCAGCTCACGCTCGGTACTCATACACACGTAGGTGTGTGTGTGGCACTGCCTGGCGAAATGATAACCGTTTTACACACACACACACATTAACACACACTCTCGAAGCGTGCCTGGCTGCATCGTGCGTCTTTAACACCACCTTCTCCACTCCCCCCCCCCACACACACACACCCTGACAAGGTGTAAAGTTTCTACATAAAAACAAAAATCCTGGATGTTTACAGCACAAGTAAAAATAATTCAAAGGTGTAAAGTTTTTGAAAGGGTGTAAAGTTTTTGAAAAGGCGTAAAGTTTTTGAAAAGGTGTAAAGTTTTTTTAAATGTGTAAAGTTTTTGAAAAGTTGTAAAGTTTTTGAAAAGGCGTAAAGTTTTTGAAAAGGTGTAAAGTTTTTGAAAAGGCGTAAAGTTTTTGAAAAGGCATAAAGTTTTTGAAAAGGCGTAAAGTTTTTGAAAAGGCATAATGTTTTTTGAAAAGGTGTAAAGTTTTTGAAAAGGCGTAAAGTTTTTGAAAAGGCATAAAGTTTTTGAAAAGGCGTAAAGTTTTTGAAAAGGCGTAAAGTTTTTGAATATGTGTAAAGTTTGGGAAAGGTGTAGTTTTGGAAAGGTGTAAAGTTTTTGAAAAGTTGTAAAGTTTTTGAAAAGGCGTAAAGTTTTTGAAAAGGCGTAAAGTTTTTGAAAAGGCGTAAAGTTTTTGAATATGTGTAAAGTTTGGGAAAGGTGTAGTTTGGGAAAGGTGTAGTTTTTGAAAAGGCGTAAAGTTTTTGAAAAGTTGTAAAGTTTTTGAAAGGCGTAAAGTTTTTGAAAAGGCATAAACTTCTTGCTATAAAGAGTCCAAAAAAGAATTCCCTTTACTAGATGGTGGCTTAAAGCCTCTGCGGTAAAGTTCCTAAGCTGTTAAAGTTGCTCCAGTAAAAACTTGACAGTAAACTTCCAGGTGTAAAGTTTCCAGCATAAAAATGCTAGGCGTAAAGTTTACAGCACAAGTAAAATAAAACGGCGTTTCTGTGATTTCTGCTCCTGAAGCTCAGCGCTCTGCTGTACCCCACTGTCACCATACCTGCAGTTCCTGCCCTGAACACAAGGAGGCAGAGGAGAGTCCACCCTGAACGTGACATCGTCTTCCACTTTATCTTGAAGAGTTCAGCTTCAGGAGACGTCTGTTACATACTGACGGAGGAAGAGAAAGAGAGAGAGAGAGAGAGAGAGAATAAGATACAG
>JACRUU010000022.1:1680030-1687530 GCA_030449085.1 Kryptopterus vitreolus
GAGAGAGAGAGAGAGGAGAGAGAGAGAAAGAGAGAGAGAGGGAGAGAGAGAGAGAGAGGAGAGAGAGGAGAGAAGGGGTGAGTGCACGTAGTTACGACAGAACAGTGCATTATGGGTAAAGCAGTAGACGTGGCTGTACCTCTCCACCTCATCTCGAGCGATAATGTCTCCCTTCTTCAGGGCTTTGATGGCGAATAGCGTCTTGGAGCTGCTGTGCTCAGACAGTAACACCTGACACACACACATACACACACACACACACACACACAGACACACAACACACACACACACACACAAACACATAACAACACACAACACACACACACCACACAACACATATATACATATGCACCATACCAAAACCCATGCCCAAATATCTAGGCAAGACATTTTGTTCACTTTGTGGTGTATGCGTGTGTGTGTGCTGTGTGTCGTGTGTGTGTGTGTGGTGTGTGTGTGTGTGTGTTGTTTGTAAATGTTTTTTTGTACCTTGCCAAAATGCCCTCGTCCCCTTAATACAGCGATTAGACGAAAAATCCTGTAGACAGAGCGGCCCTCTGCCTCAGGCCGACACACACACACAACACACACACACACACACACACACACACACACACACACATACACACACACATTTCAAAAAAGGTCTCAACAAATACACATTCACATTCACATAGGAGACACAACTCCACTTCTAATAACTCTTAATAACAGCTTATAAAATGATTATAGATGGATGGATAGATAGAATAGATAGATAGATAGATAGATTGACAGTGTATGCAGCGTTAATAAGGTTGTGTAATAGTGTACTGGGTGGTCTCACACCTTATTATTATTATTATTATTGGTTGTTATTATTATTATTATTGTTATTATTATTCATTCATTCATTCATTCATTCATCTTCTAGCGCTTTATCCGATCTTCCCTCGGGTCACGGGGAGTCTGTGTCTATCTCAGGCGTCTATGGGCATTAAGGCAGGATACACCCTGTGTGGAATGCCCACCACGCCAGAACACATCACAACACACACACACAACACACACACACACACACACATTCATACACTAGGGACAATTTTCCAAGGTGCCAATCAACCTACCGTGCATGTTTTTGGAACCAGGAGGGGGAGGAAACCAGAGAACCCGGAGGAAAACCCCCTGAGGCACGGGGAGGGGGGGAGAACACGGGAGAACATGCAAACTCCACACACACACATGGTCGAGACGGGAATCGAACCCGGACCCTGGCGGTGGTGAGGCGAACGTGCTAAACCACTAAAACCACCATGCCTTATATAATTATTATTATATTGGTTATTATTATTATTATTGGTTTATTAGTATTATTATTATTTATTGGTTTTATTATTATTATTATTGGTTATTATTATTATTATTATTATAATGCGGTAATTTGTTAATTATTATTATTATTATTATTATTATTATGGTATTATTATTATTATATTATATTATTGGTTATTATTATTATTATTATTATTATTATTATTATTAGTGTGATGTGTGTGGACAGACATGGGTATAAAGGACAGGAAGCACATATGTGTGTGGGAGAATGTGGAGAACAACATATTGTTGGCGTGAATGAAATATGAAAGGCTGGTGTGTGTGTGTGTGTGTGTGTGTGTGTGTGTGATGTGTGTGTGTGTGTGTGTGTGTGTGTGTGTGTGCTTTGTGCTGCCAAAATTGGACCGCTTCAGTGAAGTCCATATGGTGTGACAGTAGGAGGCGCACCTGCGCTGGGGAACTGTGGGACGCTGACTCCTGCTCCACCGCTCTGCAGCTACATCAGGGGGTGAGACTGCATCTGACAGCTGAGAGAGAGAGAGAGAGAGAGAGAGAGAGAGAGGGGTGAGGAAGCAGACATGGAATGACAAATGAGAGAGTGAGACGGGAAGAAAAACAGAAGGAGAGGTAGAAAGATAGATAGATAGATAGATAGATAGATAGATAGATAGTAGATAGATAGACAGATGGACAGACAGACAGATAGATAGATAGACAGACAAACAGACGGATAGATAGATAGATAGATAGACAGACGGATAGATATATATATATATAGATAGATATATACAGACAGACAGACAGATAGATAGATATACAGACAGACAGACAGATGAATAGATAGATAGATGAACAGACAGACGGATAGATAGATATACAAACAGACAGACAGACAGATAGATAGATAGACAGACAGACAGACAGATAGATATACAGACAGACAGACAGATGGATAGATAGATAGATAAACAGACAGACGGATAGATATACAAACAGACAGACAGATTGATATACAGACAGACAGACAGATAGATATACAGACAGACAGACAGGACAGATGATAGATAGATAGATAGATAAACAGACAGACGGATAGATATACAAACAGACAGACAGATTGATATACAGACATACAGACAGATAGATATACAGACAGACAGACAGACAGATGGATAGATAGATAGATATAACAGACAGACAGAGAATACAGAACAGACAGACAGATAGATTATACAGACAGACAGGACAGACAGACAGATGGATAGATAGATAGATAAACAGACAGACGGATAGATAGATATACAAACAGACAGACAGATAGATATACAGACAGACGGATAGATAGATAGATTACGACATGACATAGACGAACACTTTACATTACTGTACAGCCATATAAGGACATGTGTCTCTATGTAGCCCCTCCCCATTTTGTCATTTGGCCACGCCCCCACGTTACTGTTAATTACTTTCCGACAAAAATACCGGCTTCGTTATTAATCCTGTAATCCCGACAGGAACCCTCCTGACAAGACCATCTGCTTATCATCCCTTCTCCATCCTTCCTCTACTTTATTCCTCTTCCCCCCCCTCTCTCTCTCTCTCTCTCTCTCTATCTCTCTCTCTATCTCTCTCTTATTATGAAGTGTCACTGATTGGCATCAAATGAAAGCTCATTGAGATTGTGTTTGTCTTTTACTTCCCTCTGTGTGTGTGTGTGTGTGTGTGTGTGTGTGTGTGTGTGTGAGACCTCTCTCCTCTGGCTCTCAGATGATCGTAGAGGAGAGGCGCTCTCCAGGCCTGGGATCAGTCTGTAACACAAACACATACTCAGTGACATCACTTCTATTGAATCTATAACGTGTGTGTGTGTGTGCTCACCCTGTGTGTGTGTGTGTGTGTGTATGTGTGTGTGTGTGTGTGTACTCACCCTGTATGGTGTGTGTGTGCTGTGTGTGTGTGGTGTGTGTGTGTACTCACCCTGTATGGTGTGTTTATGTGCTGTGTGTTGTTGTGTGTGTGTATGTGTGTGTGTGTGTGTATACTCACCCTGTATGGTGTGTGTATGTGCTGTGTGTTGTGTGTGTGTATGTGTGTGTGTGTGTGTATGTGTGTGTGTACGCACCCTGTATGGTGTGTGTGTGTGCTGTGTGGTGTGTGTGTGTATTGTGTGTGTTCTGTGTGTGTGTGTGTACTCACCCTGTATGGCGTGTGTATGTGCTGTGTGGTGTGTGAGTGTGCTGTGTATGTGTGTGTGTGCATATGTGTGTGTGTACTCACCCTGTATTGTGTGTGTTGTGTGTGTGTGTGTATGTGTGTGTGTACTCAACCTGTATGGTGTGTGTATGTGCTGTGTGGTGTGTGAGTGTGCTGTGTATGTGTGTGTGTGTGGTGTGTGTGTGTGTGTACTCACCCTGGATGGTGTGTGTGTGTGCTGTGTGGTGTGTGTGTGTGTGTGTGTGTGTGTGTGTGTGTGTACTCACCCTGTATGGTGTGTGTATGTGCTGTGTGGTGTGTGAGTGTGCTGTGTATGTGTGTGTGTGTGTACTCACCCTGGATGGTGTGTGTGTGTGCTGTGTGGTGTGTGTATTGTGTGTGTGTGTGTGTGTGTGTGTACTCACCTGTATGGTGTGTGTGTGTGCCGTGTGAGAAGCTGTTGGTGGAGGTGCTGCTCGGGATGGCGTTCTTCAGCAGACGCACCCAGGTGGCGATGTCTACATTCATCTGCTTTGCCTTAAGGAACGCTTTACCTGGAATAAAGCAGAACAGAGAACTGTGTGTGTCACACTGCAGTGTGTGTGTGTGTGTGTGTGTGTGTGTGTGTGTGTGTGTGTGTGTGCACTTCTTACCCTGCTGTTTTGGAGAAGATCTTCTTTTGCCTCTGGAGTCGGGGCCCTCTTTCTATTACGGGTTGAAGAACGTCACACTGAACACACACACACACACACACACACACACACACACACACACACACACACACACACACACACATACACACACAGACACATGCATGCACACACATACACAAACATGAATTTTATGCTCTTTTGGAGATAGTCACTGATTAAAAGTGTGTGTTTTTGTGTGTGTGTGTGTGTGTGTGTGTGTGTGTGTGTGTACCTCAGCGAGCAGTAAACCTTGTGGTTCCAGTTCCAGGTGAATCTTGTGTCTCTCGTTGTCCAGGAAATCCTCCAGTTTGAGATACTTTAGGGCACAGAGAGAGCGATAATCCCTCCAGTACACCGCAATCTCCATCTCCCTCGACTGTACACACACACACACACACACACACACACACACAAACACACACACCACAGGGTGAGTTTGCACACACACACACACACACCATACAACCATGATATATATCTAAGCAATGTGCTCAAACTGGCATATACAGCAAACACACACACACACAAACATAAACACCACAGGGTGAGTACACACACACACACACACACACAACACACCATACACCATCCAATATATCTAAGCAATGTGCTCAAACTGGCATATACAGCAAACACACACACACACAAACATAAACACCACAGGGTGAGTACACACACACACACACACACACCATACAACCATCAATATATCTATGCAATGTGCTCAAACTGGCATATGCAGCAGACACACACACACACACATATATACACACACCACAGGGTGAGTACATACACACACACCATACAACCATCAATATATCTATGCAATGTGCTCAAACTGGCATATGCAGCAGACACACACACACATATATACACACACCACAGGATGAGTACATACACACACACACACACACACACACCATACAACCATCAATATATCTAAGCAATGTGCTAAAACTGGCATATGCAGCAAACACACACACACACACACACCACATGGTGAGCACACACACACGCGCACACACACACATACACACACCATACAATCATCAATATATCTAAGCAATGTGCTCAAACTAGCATATGCAGCAAACACACACACACACACACACACACACACATATACACACACACACATAGACACACACACACCCTCTCCAGTTCAATGGTGAAGCTCTGATCCCAGGCCTGCTCTCCCACCGTCCTCCAGCTCGTCTGTCCCACCAATGTGTTCTCCACCTTTAACACCGCACTTACTTCAGCTGAAAACACACACACACACACACACACAAACACACACGCACACACACACACACACATATCAGTACACACCAGCTTGGTTTGGAAGCTGGGGGTCCGAGCGCCCGATTGTGGCAGCTTGGCGATACCGTACATGCGATCAGCACCAAGGCCAACAACCCTACACACACACACACACGAGCGCGCACACACACAACAACACACACACACACACACACACACACACACACACACACTTACAGGAAAGCTCTTCGTGCTTGCTGGGCATCTTGAGACTCAGGCTGCCGAGTTTGAAGGATCGTCCGTCACCGGGGTTGAAATGTGGCAGCACCAGCGCCGAGCTCCGGCTGCGACCCGGGACCACTTCCAACAAACCTACACACCCTAACAAGTGCACTTTCAGAGTGCCTAACACACACACACACACACACACACACACAGGTGAAAAGATGTTTGTATGAAAAAATGAGCAGGAAACCGTGGGTGCAGGGTGTGTGTGTTGTGTGTTTGTGTGTGTACTCACCCTGTGTGTTGTGTGTGTGTGTGTGTACTTACCCTGTGTGGTGTGTGTTGTATGTGTGTATGTGTATGTGTGTGTGTACTTGTACCCTGTGTGGTGTGGTGTGTGTATGTGGTGTGTGTATGTGTGTGTACTTACCCTGTGTGGTGTGTGTGTATGTGTGTGTGTGTATGTGTGTGTACTCACCCTGTGTGGTGTGTGTTGTATGTGTGTGTTGTGTGTATATGTGTGCACTCACCCTGTGTGGTGTGTGTGTGTGTACTCACCTGTGTGGTGTGTGTTGTATGTGTGTGTTGTGTGTATGTGTGTGTACTCACCCTGTGTGGTGTGTGTGTGTACTCACCCTGTGTGGTGTGTGTTGTATGTGTGTGTTGAGTGTGTGTGTGTGTGTATGTGTGTGTACTCACCCTGTGTGGTGTGTGTGTGTGTATGTATGTGTACTCACCCTGTGTGGTGTGTGTGTGTGTGTGTACTCACACAATGTGGTGTGCGTGTTGTGTGTGTGTGTGTTGTGTGTGTACTCACCCTGTGTTGTGTGTGTGTGTGTACTCACACTGTGTGGTGTAAAAAGCAGGAAAAAAGTTGAATCATGTGTGTGTGTGTGTGTGTGTGTGAGTGTGTGTACCCGTGAGCGGAGACGGTTTGCTGAGCGTGCTGTACTGATTGTGTACGTAGGGGGCGCTGTTGCGGCCGCTGAAGGCCGATGACGACTCCAGGATGAGCTCCTCTTTAATGAGGCACGCTTTGGGATGATCCTGGGGCAGCTCGCGGAGCCTCTGCTCCAGAGACTCCTTCAGCAGATGCAGCCTCTGGGACGCCTCCGTCAGCCGGCCCTGAGCCTGAACCCAGAGAGAGCGAGAGAGAGAGAGAGAGAGAGCGAGAGAGAGAGAGAGAGAGAGAGAGAGAGAGAGAGAGAAGAGAGAGAACGAAGGAGGGAAGTAAAAAGAGAGGTAGAGTATGACATCATCGCATCCACCCACGGCGCTAATCGCTTCCTCGACAGCTTCCTGTTTACAAGACGGTGGATGCCCGGGAAAATTCCGTAGGGGCCTTACTCAGGGGCCCCAAAGGAGACGTTAACCCACCGACCTTCTGATCGTCACCATAACGTTTTAACCAATGAGCTTTCACCTCCTGATAGATGCAAATATTTATTTCTATCTAACAAGGATGGACACACACACACACACACACACACACACACACACACACACACTCACATGGTGGTATGTACAGTAACATATGGGTGACAACCTGTTCTTCAACACCTACACACACACACCGCATACCTGCTAATATAGATGTAATTAACAAGCTGGCAGCTTAGCACCCATGTGTGTGTGTGTGTGTGTGTGTGTGTGTGTGTGTGTGTGTGTGTGTGTGTGTGTGATCTTGCCTCTGTGATAGCCTTCTTGTCCTGAGCTTTTCCTGCTCCCAGCAGTCTCAGCATGTTCTTGGCTCCTTCAGCCATGGCATGTTCTACACGGTAGTGATGCCACAGCTCCTCAATCCTCAACT
>JACRUU010000022.1:1705030-1722530 GCA_030449085.1 Kryptopterus vitreolus
GTGTGTGTGTTGTAATAGTTACTATACTCAATATGCAATCGTTTACAACATGTGTGTGTGTGTGTGGGTGTGTGTGTGTGTGTGTGTGTGTGTGTAAATAGTTACTGTATACTAATATGCAATCGTTTACATGTGTGTGTGTGTGTGTTGTGTGTGGTGTGTAATAGTACTTACATCAATATGCAATCACTGTGTGTGTGTGTGTGTGTGTGTGTGTGTGTGTGTGTGTGTGTGTGTGTGTGTGTGTGTGTGTAGTGTGGGTTTGTAATAGTTACTATACTCAATATGCAATCGTTTTACATGTGTGTGTCGTGTGTGGTGTGTGTGTGTGTGTGTGTGTAATAGTTACTATACTCAATATGCAATCGTTTACATGTGTGTGTGTGTGTGTGTGTGTGTGTGTGTGTGTAATAGTTACTATACTCAATATGCAATCGTTTACATACATACTGTGTGTGTGTGTGTGTGTATGCAGTGTGTGTGTGTGTGGTGTGTGGTGTGTGTGTGTTATGTATATACTATAACGCCCCTATACCATATGCACTATGTGTGTATGTGTGTGTGTGTGTGTGTGTGTGTGTGTGTGTAATGTAATGTACATACTATACTGTGTGTGTATATGCCAATGTTATACTCAATATACGTTTACTTGTGTGTGTGTGTGTGTGTGTGTGTGTGTGTGTGTGTGTGTGTAATAGTTACTATACTCAATATGCAATCGTTTACATACATACGTGTGTGTGTGTGTGTGTGTGTGTGTGTGTGGTGTGTGTGTGTAATAGTTACTATACTCAATATGCAATCGTTAGTTTACATACATACTGTGTGTGTGTGTGTGTGTGTGTGTGTGTGTGTGTGTAATAGTTACTATACTCAATATGCAATCGTTTTACATTTACATACTGTACTGTGTGTGTGGTGTCATTTATACACTGCTGTGGTGTGTGTGGTGTGTGTGTGTGTGTTTTACATACTGTGTGTGTGTGTGTGTGTGTGTGTGTGTGTGTGTGTGTGTGTAATAGTTACTATACTCAATATGCAATCGTTTTTACATACATACTGTGTGTGTGTGTTACTGTGTGTGTGTGTGTGTGTTTCACATACATGTAATACATGTGTGTGTGTGTGTGTGTGTGTAATAGTTACTATACTCAATATGCAATCGTTTACATACATACACTGTGTGTGTGTTGTGTGTGTGTGTGTGTGTGTGTGTAATAGTTGTTACTATACTCAATATGCAATCATTTACATACTTACTGTGTGTGTGTGTGTGTGTGTGTGTGTGTGTGTGTGTGTGTACTCTGTGTGTTATGTAATACATGCTGTGTGTGTGGTGTGTGTGTGTGTGGTGGTGTAATCAATATGCAATGTTACATACATACAGTGGGTGTGTTGTGTGTATGTGTGATGTGTGTGTATGTAATAGTTTACTATACTCAATATATGCAATCATTTACATACTTACTGTTTACTTGTTGTGTGTGTGTGTAATACATGCTGTGTGTGTGTGTGTGTGTGTGTGTGTGTGTGTGTGTGTGTGTGTGTAATAGTTACTATACTCATATGCAATGCAATCATTTACATACATACTGTGTGTGTGTGTGTGTGTGTGTGTGTGTGTAATACATGTGCTGTGTGGTGTGTGTGTGTGTGTGTGTGGTGTGTGTGTGTGTGTAATGTTACTATACATCAATATGCAATACAATCGTTTTACATACATACTGCAATGTACATAGTGTGTTGTGTGTGTGTGTGTGTGTGTGTGTGTAATAGTTACTATACTCAATATGCAATCATTTACATACTTACTGTGTGTGTGTGTGTGTAATACATACTGTGTGTGTGTGTGTGTGTAATACATGCTGTGTGTGTGTGTGTGTGTGTGTGTGTGTGTGTGTAATAGTTACTATACACAATATGCAATCGTTTACATACATACAGTGTGTGTGTGTGTGTGTGTGTGTGTGTGTGTGTATGTGTGTGTGTGTAATAGTTACAATAGTCCTATAATCTGCCCTAAAAAAAGGCTGGTGTATGTGATGAATGTTTCGGTGCTCCTCATGTGTGTGTGTGTGTGTGTGTGTGTGTGTGTGTGTGTGTGTGTGTGTGTGTGTACGAACTAAAGAGAGATGTCATGCTGTATCGTACCTGAGCAGAGTCCATGACGCGTTTCCTTCTCAGGTGTCCTGAAATGAAGAGTTTCAGGTGGATTGTAAACTAGTGAAGTCCTCCTGCGGTGACCTGGAGCAGGTGAAACTCGACCTTCTGGATCATGTTACAATGAGAATGCTGAGAAATGGAGGTGACAGAGAGGAGGCGTAAAGATGAGCCGCTCCAAACACATCTAAATGATAAGGGATTATTGCAATGAATAATGAATAATAAAATAATAAATAATGAAATAAATACAAATAAAAACCCTGCATCATCAATCCGATCGCTCTTTCAGGTATAAAGCGTCATCACTGGCCGGGTCTCCATCCATCATCCACCTTCTTATTCTTCTTCTTTATTCCGGATTTGATTTCCCCTCCCTGTAGATTAAACCGGATTACCGGATCCACATGAAGCGCTCCTATAGGATCCCCCGCGCGCGACACACCGACACACTCACGCGCACTGCAGCCGGGAAGACCTGGGAATCGCAATGAGACTCGACTCCCCCCCCCCAACTTCCACGAATGAAGAATCGATTCCGAGTCGACTCGATTCGGGAAGTTGACTCCGCGCAGGTTTTGACACCTGGTAGCCATCAACCATCAAGAAAAATGTCATTATATAATATATATATATATATATATATATATATATATATATATAATATATTATATAATAGCATTAATATAGACGCTAAACCAAATTGATAATGAAAGCGCTCCGTTTTTTTAAACGTCAATAAATAACGAATGCTTCAAAAAAGATCATCAATGTAACATGATTTAAGTTAATTTGTGTATTATTATTGGATTTATGTCCTCGTTAACGCGTGTGTTTGTGTGTTTATAAAGTTGCCCTGAATTAGAAACGGAATGAGAGTCGACTCGGATGATTCGGAGCATTGTTGAATCGATTCATGGGGTTTGGGAGAGCGAGGTTTGAAAACAAGAAACCAAGCAAACAAACAAACAAATAAACAAATAACTAACTACTACTACTAACTACTACATAATAATAATAATAATATTACATCATTATGATGATGACGATAATTCCTTCTTCTATTATTATTCTTATTACTTTATTATTATGGTGTCTTCAACTTTTATGTACCAATCAGAATACTTAATAAACTTTATTTGTTTGCATGAAAAGTTTTGCATATAATCGTCCGTCATTGAACCTCAACCTGTTGATTAAACTTTATTAAACATGCACATGCAAAAATATGCATAATAACACATGATTTTTGTATAAAATTACGCATATCAGACCTGAAGTTATTGTCCAATCAGGATCTGATGCAGGATCTGTCCGCCTTATATACAGCAGACATACAGTATTTTTTATTTATTGGTATTTTATATTGTATTCTTTCCGCCTCTTGGTGTTATTGATTAGGCAAGAGCGCCATCTAATGGTCATGTATAGATAAATCTCTCTCTCTCTCTCTCTCTCTCTCTCTCTCTCTCTCTCTCTCTCTCTCTCTCTCTTGTCCCTGTCTGTCGCTTTCTCTTCTGTGATCAATGTTCAATGTGATCAATATATATATATATATATATATATATATATATATATATCTATATATCATATATATATATATATATATTTGGTGTCAAAAAGATGAGGATAAAGTTCATTTTAGAGTCAACGATTTCTTAAGGAGAAACCATCATCACCACTGGTTTTCTCATTAGAGATAAACCTATAAAGACTCAGGAATGACGCAAAATAAATAAATAAATACATACATACATTTTCGCTATTACTGCAAAGCTGCTTTGGGGGCAGAAAACATTGAGTTGAATATGTATTGTATGCACGGTTTCAACTTGTATAGCCATTTTAAATAAAGACATTTCTGTATTTATTTATTTTTTTTAAATATACAGAAATTATACAGTATTTATTTTTTTCAGTATTTTTAAAAATAACATTATTGAAAAAAAAAAAACAAAAACAAACTTTAGTCTCCCTGAACTATTTGCCCCAAGCAAGCCAAAAAAAATAAATAAAAGAAAAAAGTTCCTAAACGAATGATAAATGTAAATCAATTAATGGAGGAATCAATTAAACAATCAATCAACCAGTCTATCTATCTATCTATCTATCTATCTATCTATCTATCTATCTATCTATCTATCTATCTATCTATCTATCTATCTATATCTATCTATCTATCTATCTATCTATCTATCTATCTATCTATCTGTCTGTTATCTGTTCATCTGCCATCTATCTATCTATCTATCCTATCTATCTGTCTATCTATCTATCTATCTATCTATCTGCTATCTACTCCTACTATCTATCTATCTAATCATCTATCTATCTATCTATCTATCTATCTATCTATCTATCTATCTATCTGTCCTATCGATCTGTCTGTCTGTCTCATCTCTATGTCATCTAGCTATCATATCTATCTATATCTATCTATCTATCTATCTATGTCTATCTGTCTATCTATCTATCTATCCTATCTATCTATCTATCTAGCTATCTATCTATCTATCTATCTATCTATCTATCTATCTATCTTCTATCTATCTGCATCTATCTGTTCATCTGTCCTATCTATCTATCTATCTATCTATCTATCTATCTATCTATCTATCTATCTATCTATCTATCTATCTATCTATCTATCTCTTCTATCTATCTATCTATCTATCTATCTATCGTCTATCTATCTCTATCTATCTATCTATCTATCTATCTATCTATCTATCATCTATCTATCTATCTATCTATCTATCTATCTATCTGATCTATCTATCTATCTATCTATCTATCTATCTATCTGTCCCTATCATATCTATCTATCTATCTATTCTATCTATCTATCTATTATCTGCCTGTCCTATCTATCTATCTATCTATCTATCTATCTATCTATCTATCTATCTATCTATCTATCTCTATCTATCTATCTATCTATCTATCTATCTATCTATCTATCTATCTATCGATCTATCTATCTGTCTCTGGGTCTGTATCTATCTATCTGATCTATCTATCTATCAGCTATCTATCTATCTATCTATCTATCTGTCAGTCTGTATCGCATCATCTATCTATCTGTTTATCTATCTATCTATCTATCTATCTGTTCATCTGCCTGTCCTATCTATCTATCTATCTATCTATCTATCTATCTATCTATCTATCTATCTATCTATCTATCTATCTATCTATCTATCTATCTGTCTATCTATCTATCTATCTAATCGATCGTCATTACCATCTTCGGCCTGTAGGTGGCAGGCCTGTAGCAAGAAAGACAAATAAAAAAGTCTTGGGTTTTGGCGTCTTTGTGCTGCGCAGCTTGACTAGTGATTATCAGGACAAAGACAGAACCCAATCATTATAACATCATAAACCCCCATTATAAATTTCATTGGGCTGGATCAGAAAGTTGGGACCGGAGGCAGCCTGAATGGTGCCAAACAAGAGAAGAAATGGTAGCCATATACTTTGTGGTTTTGGTAGTTTTTTTTTCCGACATGATCAGCGTGCCAGGAGCAGCTTGATTCCCATCTTTCATTCGCGGTTTATATCGTTCACAATAACAATCATAATCACAATAACAATCATCAATCACAATCATCGTGGCAATCTGACACACTGGATTCAGCAAACTGTTTATATCGTTCACAATAACAATCATAATCACAATAACAATCACAATCACAATTATCTGACACACTGGATTCAGCAAACTGTCATTTATTAGCATGTATTGAAGGAAACAAGATATTATTTTTTATTTTTTTTTCCTTATCAATGTAGTAAGAATAAAATGAGTCTTTGGAAACGTTATAGCGTAAGTGATAAAGTGAGGACCATGAGCTTTTATCTCCACAATGATTTCTATAATGCTAGCAAACACACGACGATACCCAACACCATGTACATGTTGAATTTTGGGATTATTGCACCTTCATTTCAGATCAGTCCGAAAGTAATCTAATGAGTAGAACTTTGGCCGGCGTATTTGTAACCCCGTATTTTGAAGGGGGGATCTTTGGGGGGTCTGATTCGGGATCAGTCCCAGGTCCTCAGCCCATTCTCTCTCTTTCCCGAGGCTTTGTTTCCGTCCCCTTGTGTCTTTCGGACTGTTACCATGACATCATCGGTAACCCCGGGAAACCTATTGAGGCAAGGGACCCAGGAAATGAGGTAACGGTTGTGGAATGTTGGGAACAGAAATCCGAATCCCCTTTTCTAAGGGAGAGGGAACGGACGAAGAGAGAGAGAGAGAGAGAGAGAGAGAGAGGGAGGGGAGGGGTTGTTGCATCCGTAGTATCTTGTTTCCATCACCCCACAGTCATTAGCGAAGTCATTGTATCGTAGGCCTTCAGGGTCAGTGTGCCTTTTCTTACAAGGGGAACAATAGAGTCGATAGACGAGTGCAAATGAAGTGAAATGATGAGGATACGGCGAGTCCCGGACTTACGATGCGTTCTGATGAACTCGGCGTAACTCAATTTTATAACCTGTAATCATTTAGTAAAAACGCCGATTTACAGCACCGTACTGTGCGTCAGTGGGCGAGCGACGAATCACGAGTTGTGGGCGGGGCTTATGCTGCTTTGATCTGCTTTTCCGCACCAAACTTCGTTACAATTTTACTACAAACAAAAAGGGCGGAAAGTAAACATGTAAACATGTGAACCACACAACTATTACACAACATACACACATTGGGTGGGAATTGATTTGATGTTTGTTTACATTGACGGCATTCAGGGGGCGCCCCCTTATCCGGACCTTTGCTCAAGGGCATCTTAGCAGGGTCATGGACTGGAGCTCACGTCCTACCACGTTAATGCTGATCATTTCCCTCATTGGCTGTTCAAATGAACACTGGTGTTGTGTGGAATCTTCAGTGGTACGTCTCGAGCTCGACGATGGTCCAGTCGTCCCGCGGTGAAGTCCCTCGCATGGGCAAGTAGCTACACACCGAGGTGATGGTAGCCGACGCGTGACGTAGTTGTTCCACGATCTGGGGCCAAGCGCTGCTCTGTAGTGGGCTGAGGGTACCCCCACCTTGACCAGGCAGGTAAAGCAGGGGTGGACAACCATCCTCACTTTCGAGCAGCAAAGCCTGGTTGATCAGCTTCTGCACCACGTCCATCTTGGTATCCCAGGTCTGCCCGAACCGAGGCGGCGGGCAAAGGTTTTCGTTTCTGAAATACGAAGGCGGGTGAGGCGATTTCCCCTGCCCTCGGCGTCTCCCCGAGGCAAGGCTCTTCTGAAGATCTTCATCCTCCATGGCTTCGTAAATGGTGCAGAGACCGTGTAACGGGGAAAGGCGCTTGGTCGGCGGCGCTTTTTGCTGCCTTTTAAGCCTCTGCTCGATCTGGAGCTGCCACCTCTGCCTGTGCTCCTGATGGAGCTGAAGCCTCAGCAGCTCCTGCCGTTGCCTCTCCAGCTGCCTCTGCCGTTCCGCCCGCTGCCTTTCTTGCTTCTGCCATTGCCGGAGCGCCTGCTGCCTCCGGAGCTCCTGCCGCTGTCGCTCTTCCTCCAGCCAGAGACGCTGTAGTCTTTCCCGCTCCTGACGCTGCAGGATGTGGTGAAGATGGATCTGGTGCTGTTCCAGGCGCCTCAGTTGACCTGCTTGTTGAGGACACGTGCCAGGCTGCCTGACAAGTTCTGACACCCAGACGGCGGGCTGCTTCTGTCGCTGAGGCGTGGGTATCAGGTGCTTGTAGTGCCGACTCGCGTCCTGCGCCGGGCCGAGGTACCGGTTCCCGTTAACCTCTGGAGGAAGCGATGGCAGGTTGGCATACTTTACCTTCTGGAGGTTTGCACTGTGCCCTGTGGAAGTCAAGAGACCCTGCAATATTACTGACAGGAAGTGGGAAGTGGTGTCTGACCAGAGGAACGAGACTCGGAAATAAATAAATAAATAAATGGACGAGACTGAAAATGACATACACGGGGTTCCCAAGCTTTCATCAGCATCAGATTCAAGGACCTTGTAAAGAATGTGTATGTGTGTGTATATATATATATATTTTTGTTTTTATCATGAAAGACATCCTACAGTACTAAACATTTCATTTACACTTAACATTTTAGACTATTTTGAAAGTTCAAGTGGCATAAATTTAAGCCATTTTAAGGAGTCGCGTTTAATAATAATAAGAAATGACAATAAAATAATAATAATAAAAATAAATACATAACAATGATATATATATATATATAGATATATATATATATATATATAGGTTTTATTAGTAGGCTGTTCATTTTTATTGTTAATAATAATAATTTCGCTTTGGGGGGTCACACGCGAACAGCTGAACGTCATCGGGACGTCATCGTTTTGGTTATAAGTTCGTGTCCGTGTCTCCAGACAGAGTTTACGAACATTTACTGTCAAGATTAAAGCACAATTCTATTAAATAAAAAAAATGTATTTCACATTTCATTCATTTTCCAGGACATGTTTTCAAGTGGTGTTCCAGGCTTGTATGTGTCGAGTGCTTTCAAGAAGTGTGGGAACCCAACAAACAACAAACAGACAGGGAAAGATAAAATATGGCGAAATAGTACAGAACAAATATAATAAATAAATAACTATATATATATATATATATATATATATATATATATATATATATATATATATATATATATATCTATATATATATATATATAGCAGCACACAAACTCGAATAGGATTGGATAAGTGCTAGACAAGCAAGATCTATATATTTATTTATATTTTTATATTATATATATATATATATATATATAGATATATATATCTATATATATATATATATATCTTGTTTGTCTAGCACTTATCCAATCCTATTCGAGTTTGTGTGCTGCTCCGTCTCCTGAAGGTTTACTATTCATTTCCTTTTTGGGAATTTAATTCGATACACAAATTGCGTAATCAGGTCAGAAAACGTTATAAACGCCAGGCTCGGCCTTTTTATCGAGAGCGTTACTGATTACTCAGCAAATAAAAGCATAAACATCACAGTCGGCCGACGGGTTAAAATATCTCCAGGATAAAACACACAACACAAGAGACACAGAATCCTGTTTAAACCTAATAAACAGGAGAATGTAGAGAGTCCTGTAGAGGACTGACTATCTATCTATCTATCTATCTATCTATCTATCTATCTATCTATCTATCTATCTATCTATATCTATCTATCTATCAATTATCTATCTATCTATCTATCTATCTATCTATCTATCTATCTATCTATCTATCTATCTATAATATCAATCTCTTATCTATGTATCTATATCTATCTATATATCAATCTCTATCTATCTATCTATCTATCTATCTATCAATCTCTTATCTATTTATCTATCTATCTCTATCTCTACACCAACATCTCTATCTATCTATGTATCTATCTATCTATCTATAGTATCTAATCTACTATATCTCATCTCGCTATCTATCTATCTATCTATCTATCTATCTATCTATCTATCAATCTCTTATCTATCTTTATCTATCTATCTACACCAACATCTCTATCTATCTATGTATCTATCTATCTATATATCAATCTCTTATCTATCTATCTATCTATCTATCTATCTATCTATCTATCTATCTATCTATCTATCTACTATCTATCTACATCTATCTATCTATCTATCTATCTATCTATCTATCTATCTATCTATCTATCTATCTATCTATCTATCTATCTATCTATCTATCTAGGGCTATCTATCTATCTATCTATAGCTCTCATATCTCTATCTATCTATCTATCTATCTATCTATCTATCTATCTATCTATCTATTATCTTTCTTAGCCCCATCTATCTCTCAACAGCCTATATTTCTATCTATCCATACTATCCATCTATCTATATCCTATATCATCTATCTATCTATCTATCTATCTATCTATCCTATCTATCTATCTATCTATCTATCTATCTATCTATCTATCTAACTATCTATATCTATCTATCTTCTATCTATCTATCTATCTATCTATCTATCTATCTATCATATCTATCTATCTATCTATCTATCTATCTATCTATCTATCTATCTATCTATCTATCTATCTATCTATCTATCAAAGAACCACCCATTTCTTTTTTTTTGGGGGGGGGGGTTTGTACAGGTAGGCATGAGGTGATTGGAGCGATGGTGAAAGGAACAACTCGAGCAGGTATTTAACGGGAAAAAAACAAAACAAAGCGAGTTAAAGAGAAAATCCAGGGGAAAGAAACGCCTGTAAAGTTCCAAACCACGACGGAGAGAGAGATCATTTCATTTCAGGGTGGCTTTGAAGAGTTTCCTGTAGGATCAGTAAACAGGCAGGTCGGGTCCGTCTGCGTCTGTCTGCGCAGACTCTGATGAGCGGGAGGGACGGTGATCTAGATCAGGGATCATGCTGGAAATAATGGAATAATAATAATAATAATAATAATAATAATAATAATACCATCAAAATTCCATTATGAGCGAACACCATTCCCGTTCCGACTCCGTGGGAAAGCGGCGATGGGAATAATATTCGACGGACAGGTTCGGGACACGACGTTTTCATGATCATGCAGGAAATAAGAAACGGGAACAGGTGGCCTTGAAATGATGTTTAATGGAATTTTGAAAAACCGCTTCATTAGTGTGAACCATTATTCTTCTTTTTGTTTGTTTTTTTTTTTGTTTGTTTGTTTGTTTGCTTGTTTTTTCGATCATCCTGACATAACAGGTCTTGAACAGTGTTACAGTAACGCAATTAGTTGTACATGCAATTCCCCGATCCGTTATGTCCGATACTCGTTACGCAACATTCATCCCAAAAGCGTCTTTTTTTTTTTGTTTGTTTGTTTCTTTTCTTTTCTTTTTTTCGTACGCGAGTTCCCGGACACACTGAGTATTTTTGCGCAGAAGCAAAAATAAAAACAAAAAACTACTGCAAATCAAAGCAACCGGATCACTGCTCAGTAGGTATATAAAAAGCTGTGGTATGTGACGTCTCGTGATAAGTTTATCCGTCACAAAGAGAAAAAAAACAAAAACATTTTTTAGCTAGGAAAAGAAAAAAAAACAAACAAACAAATAAACAAAACAACATCGCCTGCCATCTAACATTCCGACAATTCCCTACAATTGAATAAAAGTCCAAAGTGCGAAGCCTCTGGAAGAAGATCTATCCTTAGTTAGTGCTAAAACAGTTAGTTCTTGATACAGGAACAACAACAACAACAACAACAACAAAAAGGGTACGTCTACAGTGCAAAGGGAAGACTGGGGGGTGGGGGAATCGATCAAAACAAATATAAAAAGAAAACAAAAAAAAACATTTGTTCGGTAAAAACAGTAGGATAAATACAAACATAGATAAAAGTCCGTTCAATGTGATCCTTTCTTTTCTTTTTCTTTTCTTTTTTTTCCCTTATTCGTTAAAGGACATCACGACAGTTCAGTCTATCGGTGCGAGTCCAGGGGGCGCTGTAGTACGCAGTGTTATTCAATAGTACATTCTAATAGAAAATGAGAATAGCTATTGTACATACAGGAGTTTAAGCCATACAATCATAACCATGACTATAATAGTAGTAAGAAAGAGAAAGCAGCACTGATCAAACCTACAGTCCATTGCCCCCCCCTAACCCCTACCCTCCCTTAACCCCGCCCCCCCTCCCCCTCCCCTGTGTCCGATTTCTTTCCCCCTGTTTCGTTACACCATCACCTGGACTGGTAAGAAAAAAAAAAAGGAAAGCGAAGGGCGCTGTTTCGGGAAAAGGGTGCGAGGAAAAAGGTGCATTCCGTCAGGGGGGCCTTTATACATTACCTGCCAGAAAGCTATCAGTGTTATCACATATGGTAGAGTAGTAAGGGGGTTGGGCATCCGGGCCGTCTCCGTGTTGAGGAGACAGGTGCATGGGAGACTCCGGGTCGGACTCCTCCAGGGCACTGGCGCCCGTCTTGCCACACAGTAGGTATTGGTCGGCATGAGATTCTCCCTGCTGACCAAGAGGCAGCAGGTCGACAGGACACCCGAGTAGATCCTCAGATTGAGCTGCTGCGGTGGGCAAGGTCAGCTCTTTGATGAGCGAGGGATCCTTGGCTTCTTCCGGGAGTTGGTCTTCGTTCTCCAGGGAGAAGATCCCGGGGCTCTTGCCGCAACTCTCGGCGGTAGAATGCGCGTTGGAGTTGGACACGGAGCAGTCGAAGCCGTAGGAGGCGACGGAGTTGGCCGACTGCGGGGTGCCCCCGTCTTCCTCCCCGGCTTGCATGTCGATGGCTTCCTCGTCTTCCTCCAGGGCAGGGAGGTTCCGGGAGGCGCTGGGACTGTCCAAGGGCGCTGTGTCGTCAGCTGGAACGTCGGGATCGTTGATTTGCATCTCTCCTTCAGTGTCGCTTGCTTCGTCTCCAGAGGTCGAAGGGGATGACGGAACAGAGGCAGGCGCGGTTGGGGCATCGCCCAGGACCTCATCGGCTGGGAGAGTCTCCGCCTCTTCTTCCTCCCCATCCCCACGCTCCAGGTGAATTCCAAGGTCCTGGTCCTGGTCAGGTTGGACTGTAGGGACAGGCGTCTGTTGCTTGTCTGAGCGAGACTCCACGCCCGAGCTGCTGTCGTAGTCTCGCAGCTCTTCGGGTGTGCTGGTCTCGCTGCTGCTGTGGGCCGCCAGGGCGGTTCCGCTCAGGGTGCTCGACTGCGACATGCCGATTGCAGGTGCGCACAGGTTGGCGCCGTCCGCTGGGACGGAGCTCTCCGGTTCTTCGCGGGCCTCGAAGTGGGTCAAATGGCCTAGAGGCTTCTCCAGCCAGGTTTCAGCGGGGGACTTTGTGGGAGTCTCAGGATCGGACGATTTAACATCTAAAGGACTGGGGGTCACGTTAATGGAGGTCGGTTGAGCCCAAGTGTCTGCAAACGGGTTGGACGGACCCCAGGCTGAGGTCATGGGTATCGATGGAGCTGGAGCAGTGCGATTCAAATTATCTAAGTATTCTTCCTCGTAGTCGTCCTCATCAACGTTTCTAGCATCCTTGCTTCCACTTTCCGCCAGGCCATCGCTCACCATCTCGACATCTTCGTCCTCGTGCTCTTCCTCTTCTTCAGATCTATGCTGTACATCCATGTGGAGGTCACCAGTTTGTGGATGGCCAAAGCTTACATGGCCCTTGCCAGTGTGCTCTGGACCAGTGTCCATGTCCTCTTTTTCCTGCTCCTCTTCCTCCTCATCTTCTTCCTCTTCATCTTCATCGGAGAAGGATTTGACCCCAGGTGGGCCCATATATGGTTGTTCCATTTCCAGTTGTTCTTTTTTCAAAGAGAAGTCTTCTTCTTCTTCTTCATCGCTGTGATGGCTTTTCATTAGGAAAGGTGAGGAGGCTTCCGCCTGCTCCTGCTGAACGTTCCTGCCAAAGTCTTCAGTCTGCACAAGGCCATCACTGGAGCTACTAAATTCTGGTAAACTGAAATGGAAATCGTCCACTTTCTGCGTTTCAGGAACTGCTTGAACTTGCACTATTTCCCTCACCTGCTGCTGTTCCTCCTCCTCCTCCTCCTCATGGTCATCCTCATTTATTTCTTCCTCTGCTTTTTCCACTGCTTCCTCCTTCTCCACACCAGGAGAGAGTGGTGACACGCTACTGCAATGGGACTTGTTCAACAGGTCATGCTCTACATCGAGACTAAAAGGTTTCTCTGCAGCCACTGATTCCTCTGCTGCAGACTCCATGGCGGCCAGAAATTCCCCTCGAGCTTTGATCTCTTCTTCTTCCAGATTCTCTGTGGTAATATAGCTTGAGAACATGGACGTATTCTGTTCCCAGGGATGAGTGGAAACATCTTGTCGTGGAGCAGAGATCTGGGGTTCCTCGTACCCAGGAGACTCTACAGTGGGGGAGGATGGTGGTGACATGACTGTCGTTCCAAGAGTAGAAGGAGCACTCTGGTGCTCAAAACTGCCAAGACTCAGCTGAGGTTCCTGGGGTGGGACCACTTCTTCAGGTGTTTCTTCTTCTGAATCCGATGGAATTTCCTCCGTGTCGGCTGCAATTTCCTCAACTGCAGCAGTAATCAAAGATTCAACTGGGGGTTCTAGGATGGTTTCAGGAAGAGGATCAGGCTTGGGATCAAACAGAAGACGGGACTCGGGTTCAGGGGCAAATTCAGACTTTGTTTCAAACAGGGGTTGGGATTCGGGTTCAGGGGCAAATTCAGACTTTGTTTCAAACAGGGGTTGGGATTCGGGTTCAGGGGCAAATTCAGACTTTGTTTCAAACAGGGGTTGGGATTCGGGTTCAGGGGCAAATTCAGACTTTGTTTCAAACAGGGGTTGGGATTCGGGTTCAGGGGCAAATTCAGACTTTGTTTCAAACAGGGGTTCTGACTGAGGTTCATGGGCAGAGGGACGATCAAACTCAGTTTCATGCAAGAATTCAGACTTAGATAATAATACCGACTCACTTTCCAAAGGAATTTCTGACTGGGGTTCAGGTGTAAATTGATACTTGGTTTCAAGCAGGTGTTCAGATGCGTATTCACTTTCTAACGGGAGTTCTGATGTGGGTTCGGGTGTAACTGCAGGCTTGGTTTCAAGCAGGACTTCAGGCATAAATTCAGACTCACCTTCCAACAGCATGTCTGATCTGGCCTCTGGTGCAAGTGCAGGCCTGGTTTCAAGCAGGTGTTCGGACACGGTTTCAGCTGCAAATTCAGACTCGGTTTCCAAAACAAGGTCCGATTTGGGTTCGGGTCCAAGGTAAGACTCGGGTTCCAATGAGTGTGGTGAAGCAGGTTCAGGTGCATCATCGAGTTCGCTTTCAGGTGCAATTTGGAGTTTGGGTTCAGGAAAATGTCCGTATAAGGGTTCTGGTGCAAGCCGGAGTTCTGGTTCAGGTGCGAGCTGGAGTTCTGGTTCAGGTGCGAGCTGGAGTTCTGGTTCAGGTGCGAGCTGGAGCTCTGGTTCAGGTGCGATCCGGAGTTCTGGTTCAGAGGCGAGCCGGAGTTCTGGTTCAGGGGCGAGCCGGAGTTCTGGTTCAGAGGCGAGCCGGAGTTCTGGTTCGGCTGCGATTTGGAGTTCGGGTTCAGGTGAAACTTCACGTATTGGTTCAGGTGGAACTTGGAGCTCGGGTTCAGGTGCAACTTGGCTCTCGGTTTCAGGTGCCACTTGGGGCTCGGGTTCAGATGCAACTTCCGGCTTGGATTGGTGCAGGAGATCAGAACGGACTTCAGATACATTGTCTGTCGCTGCAGTAAAGGCGCCAGCGACACAAGCAGCAGCAGCAGCGACAGCCACGGCTTCAACAGCAGGAGCTGCGACCTCTTTCTCTTTCTGAACAGCTTTGGGGCCACGTTTAACTGGCATGGGAGTGCTGCTCCCCACTACTTTCTTCGGGCTGGCTGTTTTGGCCGCGGCGTTCTTAGCGCTAGATGTTTTCTGGGCGGTGCCGATTTCCTTTGACGGAGTCGGTTTGCTCTCCTTGGGTTTGCTCGTCTTGGCGTCCCCTGCTGGCTTGCTGGGGGTCGAAGGTTTCTTGGAGACGGACTCGGGTTTGGATGGAGCGGCTGCCTTGTGGGTGTCGGGCTTGCTGGTCTTTGCAGGAGCCGGGCGAGCGAGGGGGGAGGCGGCGGACTTCTTGGCAGCTGGGGTCGCCGGCTTGCTCGCATCTAAAACGGAGAGGCATATGGCAAATGGGACGAAAGTTCTCAGTGTCAATATATCAATATTGAAGTCATTATTTTTGTTTACGAACAAAGAAAACGCATCAGGCGTGCAAAATTGTGAAAAATAAAGCCATTGTTTCGAATATTACATTACCTTTCTTGATGGGCGTAGGGGTCTTTGTGGACGCGGCTGGAGTTCGACCAGCAGAGGGCGTTTTAGCAGGTGACGGTTTTGCGCCACTGGTGGTTGTTTTGGCTGCAGATGGAGTGGTCTTTGATGTGGGGGTCTTGGACGTAGCTGGGGCAGCTGGCTTTGGTGCAGCAGAAGCTGGACGAGAAGCTGTGGTACCTGTGGCAGGCCTGGAGAAGGGAAAAAAAAAGAGAAAGATATCGATGTATTAAATATTGCTCTGCAGGAAGTAAAGCGATTGTTCACGATGCGGACCCCTGTGGGAGCGCCGGGAAGAAACGCAGTGGGAAAGGAGGCGATACGCCATTTATACGGAGCAGGAGCGCGAGATAGGATCAGGCCACTTGTTCCTGTTTTTAAAAATCTGTGCCAACCCTTCGAACAAGAGTAAATGGAGCATTTGTGAAGATCCTCTAAAATAAGCTATGGTCTTCTGGGTATAGGATGAGATGGACCCAGTTTCTATATGGTGACGGATTAAGGAGTTCGTCAGTGGTTACAAACTTACGCAGCTTTATTTTGAATCCATGGGAACAAAAGGGCACTGTGTGTGATCGTTCCGAGCAGTCCGACATGAGTAAGAGTTAATGCGTCGGCATTCCCAGTAGTCCGATTTTCACGCTACGACAAGTTCATTTTCCACGGACCATGAAGCCGCGATGTCCGTAAACAAAGCAACGTTGGAGAAAGAATCGTCTGAAGGAGCGATTCGGTCATGAGTCATGAAGAATCGAGTCGTTTGTTCTTCGGCCAAATGACTCACGTCCACGGGGGAGTCCGGTGCCGTACGACACGGACCACGAGGGAGTGACACTGCTCATTCTGCGATCAGAATTTGTTCTTCGCTGCATTGTCACGTTAAGTTCTTACCGAAAGAAACTACGCACAAAAAAAACAACGGATCATTCTTCTTGATTCAACGAATCGAGGGATCCGATCCAAGTTCCTTAAAACCCTGGGCTTTATCCTGACCGCCGATAAGTGGCTGTGTTAATTGCTCTTGGTCTCTTCTGTTCTTTCGTTACTTGCCCTGGTGCTGACCGAGACACACTTATCTCTATTTATCATTTAATCCCTTTAAATCCCTTTCTAATGAAGCTCGATGGGTGCCGAAGCACAAAAGCGAGTCTCTGGTCAAGCCTGGCGCTTGGCATGTCATAATCCAGTCCTCAGCAAACCCTCGGCGGTGACCCACATGACTAACGCTGCCTGGAAAGTGGTCCTCAGGCTTCACGTCATGGCTGGGAAAAGCATCCTTCGATCCCGCAGGCGCGTCATGAGTGGCTGATCTCCTGAACGCCGCTCTAAATAACGAGGCGAAAGCGCCAAACGAGGATGACAAAGGCTTGCTTTTTATCCGTTCTTTCCCAACAAGAAACGAGCAGAAAATAAGGGAGGTAAAAGCGGACGAGTGCGGAATATTCACAGCGGATTCCGGGGGAAAAGGACGGAGGAAAGAATTGGACAGATATGGCCATTCATGTCCTACACGCTACAAAAGGCCGGAAGAGAT
>JACRUU010000022.1:1730030-1737272 GCA_030449085.1 Kryptopterus vitreolus
TGGGTTAGAAAAGGATCCGAATCATTATCAGGATCACGGAATGTTACCAACTGGAAAATTGGAGGGAACTGCATTATAGAATAGAATTGCCTTTATTTGTCATATAAACATTACAGCGCAATGAAATAGTTTCCTCACATATCCCAGCTTGCTTGGAAGCTGGGGGTCAGAGAGCAGAGTCAGCCATGATACAGCGTCCCCTGGAGCACAGAGGAATAAGGGCCTTTCTCAGGGACCCAAGAGTGGCAGCTTGGCGACACCAGGGCTCGAACTGCCGATCAGTAACCCAGCGCCTTAAACCACTGAGACACACATCTTTCAACTTCCAGTTTATTCCAGTTAAATCCCCTGGGAACTCCGGAAAAAATTCCGGAAACCCAATTGAGCCACGATGGAAGTTTCACAGTTAATATCTCACATTAATAAACCCCTCCGAATTTCCACTCTGAATGAAGTGGTCTGTATGAGAGTCACAACAGCATCCTGAAAGTCCGAGTCTCATTACCCACGATGCCTTTCTGACGCAGATGTCAGAAAAGAGGATGTGGTTTGGCCCCTGGTGGGGGTTGATGGTGGAGGTGGAAGGAAAGAAGCTTGAGGTCCCGCTGGACCTGAAGAGGAAGACTCTAGAAGTTCTGACTTCCGCAGTGAAAATGTCTCTCTCTCTCACACCCACAATCATTACATCATCCTGGTCAGCCTGAGCTGCTCGGTTCTTCCTTTTTCAGGAGGTCTTTAAGAGCTATCCCTTTCGCTGCTCCCAGTCACCCCTCCTCCCTCCAGTGCTAGTGCTCTTAGGAGTGTTTAGACAGATGGCCTGAACAGCTGAGGAAACCCAGAGAGAGCAAAAGAGAGAGTGAGAGAGAAAAGAGGGAGAGAGTGGAAACGAGGATCCCTGTAGCGATATACACTGCCAGATACATCGGCCTCACTAGGACTCCCCATTCGAAAAACTCCCAAAGTGACCAAACAAGAGCTACGAATATACAAGACGCTACGTCTCTCTGTCTGAGAGACACGCCTCGTAGACTCGTACATCATCCTCCGCCTACGTTTACGACCACTTATCCGTTAAGCACAAACACGACTCCCCTTTCCAGAAAAGAATCTTCCAGGCGTTTCGCGGATCGAGACCATGCTTAAGTGTAACGTAATTCATCGCCGGCGCCCTTCGGCGTCCTGTCGTCTTCCTTCTGGCGTGGACGAGCTTGTTTTTTTCCCCTGCGTCAGAGCGATAAATCACGCTCTCGCAGCCGAGAGAGCCATGACGTTTTTTTTTCCTCCCCCTCTTTCAATCTGAATCCACAGCTGGATGATTACCAAAAAAACTCTCTGGATGGCCTGGATCTGGAAGTCAGACACTGAGGAGGCAGCATTTGGGGTCTTGTGGGATGTCGCCGAATGGGATACTTTTGATACGTTGACATATTTTTAAGAGATACTAGTGTAGCCATTAACAAATTAGCCTGCGAGGCGCACACACATTCCAACGGCCTGATTTCCCAGGACGCCTCAGATACTTCCTTGAGGAAAGCTAGAAAAAAAAAAGTCATCTGTATCTCTTTGGGGGAGGGGGGTATGTGGGAAACATCTGGGAGCATCCTAGATCCATTTTGCCTCTTGGCAATCCTCCAAAGACCATCGGATCGATTCCTCCTACACAAGAAGACGAGGTCCTCCGAGTGCTGCCATCGTCTAATCAGGCTATTAGCATGAATGTATGAATAAATGCATTCTTGAACGGATCCTTGATGCCTTCGGAGTGGAAAAAAAGCAGGAATGAGGCCCAGCGGGAACTAGAGAGCTAATGCCATCTCGCTCTGGACATACTGTGCTTGTGGCTTGGGCTCAGCGTCCAACAATCGGACACAAACCGCTAGCAACTAAACAAAAACAGCCAGTGCTAATAGCGCTGATGAATAGCTCGCTATAGCGGTCCATAGTGTGTGGTATTTTTTTTGGCCTCTAAGTCTCTGTGGCTTTTCTTTAAATAGCTATCAATGGAGGAACTGTGGGTTTGAGGAAGGTGGGGGGGAAGGGATTCATTTGCATGGGGGCAAAAGATGATACAGAAATTCTCAGCTGCATATGACTATGCTCCTGGGAAAGAAGCCTTCATCAGCTGTTCACTTTTCCAAGGCTCTGGTTTGGCACTTTCAGGCCGTGCTGCTAAAGAATTTGGGCCCGGTAATGATGGGCAATTTATCAACCGTTTGGCATTTCGAACAGACCAGGCCGGTCTCACTAATGCACCGTGGTGCCTGGGCTAACCTCAGCCAATCCCTGAAAGCAGGACTCGGACAATGCTGCATCTCTGTCCAGCATCTTCACACTATCCGCGTCCACCGGAGGCGGCAGCGGACCCTTCCCCCCCAAAACCCTAAAGGAACACAGAACCCTTGTGTTATAGCCGTTTACTAATGAAACGAAAGGCCGGATTACACTTGCAGGCAAAAAAGAATACAATCATTAGCCAGCCAAGATACCAAAGTACCAAAAACGTTTCTGACCCCCAAACAGCAGATGGTCCTTGTGTTGATTTTGGTGGTCACAAGATGTACCTTAAAGCCCAGCCTAAACCGTGATACAGAGCCCCTGGAGCATCAAGGCTTGACGGGCTTGCTCAAGGGCCCAAAAGTGCCGGTGATGGAATACCAAGACTTGAACCCCCCCCCGACCATTTGATCACTATTCCTGAGCCGTAACCACTGAGCCACCACCTCCTCCTCCTTCTGAATTGGTAATCCATATCCAAAACAAATGCAAATGTGGATCTCCATATTACCCCTGTCCACTACATCCTCTTTCAATCCAACCCGCTGCATGTCTTCCCTCACCAAATCCACAAACCTCTTCCTTGGCATTCCTCTTTTCCTTCATTCTTATACCAATATATCCCTATGAACAAACATCTCACCTTGTCAACAAAACCTCCTACCTTCTCTTTCGCATAACGTCTATCCTCGTCCCTCCTGGTGAAAATTGCATCATCTCCAAATCCACAAAGCCGGTCTCACCACCTATTTTCCCTATCTACTTTTGTAGATACCCTTCCATCCCAACCCCCTCTGGCCACTCTTCACCACCCTGACCTCACTCTTTGACTCTCTGGGAAACAATTTTTCTAAAATTCGATGTTCGTTGCCCCTCACATGTTCCACCCCTGGAGAATACATAACACAGAACCTAATAAAATTAAACCAATGCTGCCTTTCACAACTGCACCGACGCTCTAACCATTTTCTTCGACACGCCATCCAAACCTTGAAGGAAGCGTTCTATTGCAGCTGCCGGAGGAGGGGACGTCGGGTGGCACATGATGCTCTGTATAGTCACATGTACAAAAATCGGAGGACATTCTCAATACACCCTCGGGCAGAAGGTCAGGAAGCCGCCTTGGCTCGGTGCACAAACAAACTGTTGTGAAACAAAGCTCATTGAACTCTACCAGATTTTTCCCAGAATAGAGGAGGGGGCCGAGAGAGGAAGGAGTTGGGATGCCTGGACAGGTGGTGATGTCAGAGCATAAGAAATGCCGTTGCGTTTTGGAGGGCTTGTTGGAAAGCAAAACTGAATTGCTAACGCTTTAGAAATGAAAATGGTAGCGAGTAAGAATGCACCTTTTTGCCGTCACGATTTGGCAGGGAGACCAACAGGTGGGCACATGGGTTCTGTCTAATCATCCTTGGGCTGTATAAAGTGGGGCAAACCCTATCTTATGGAAATTCGTTCCATCCGGTCCATTATTCTGTCCTGGGTGCTACCCATAGCCCCCATGACTTCTGATTGAGGCCTGAGTCATCACGGCCAGAAGGGGTTGAATCCCCCTTCCCCGGGGCAGAAAGATTAACACATGACAAGGCTCGTTAACCCTATACAAAGCTGGACGCTAATCTTGCCTGATCCGCACGCCCATCCTCCGGCTCACGGGGCGAGAAATCAAAGAGTGTAAGAGAAACAGAGAACTAGTGTACGATGGCAAACAAATAAACCATACACACACAAAGACTGGCCAAACGTTGCCATTCTGATGGCGAACCACCAGAAGCGGGGCTACAAAGGCAGCGTTGTGGTTCGAGACCCGTGTTGGAGGGGTAAAATGACTGTGCATTTAAGCGCTTAGACTTTTCTGATGGACAATATCAAGCGGTCAGCGAGAGGAGGAAGTAGGAAGGGCGAACTCAAGAGACATTTGTAACCTGAAGACCGAAAAGCCATTATCCTGATCCGGGTGAAAGCCTCTGCCGGGGGGCAAATTAGATAAGTGGTGATCAGGAGCAGCTGGTGGGGTTCAATCAATAGCGCTGGACTGTGTGTGCACATGGTCACTTTCCTACACACACAGGGAGGGTGGAGATAACATCTGTGGCAGGCAGCCAATATGACTGGCTAGCTAGGATAGCGAAAGGCACACACACACACACACTACCTATAAGAGGATTACCCATCCTTTCTGCCAGGCATTGCACAGATGGAACACACAAACGCAGCACGCTCCGAGCGAAAGGCGCAACAATGAACAGCTGAGTCAACCGACGCGCTCTACGGCAAACAAAGTTGACGGCGCCCTTTAATTCACTGTAACGCCTTTCACTGCGACGGAGCCATGCGCCAAAGGCTGCATCGTTGCGACGCCACACGAATCATAATACCATCTTTATTCTTATCCACCCCCCCCCCCTCCTCCGACAACGTTCGGCTGTAAACATGTTTCCCTTCACTACGGAGCCCTTGTTTTGCGCCCTAGTGAATATTCACAGTCTTTAGCGGGGACACGTCACATGTGATCCTAAAGGCTCTACAGATCGGAATCAATCAATCCGAATCCCAGTCTTGCGATTCGGAATCTGCTCAGCGTGCCGAGACGCAAATCCCACGTCTTTAAAGTACTCACTGATACCGATACCGACTCGAGTGATCTGGTCATGTGACCCTGAACTTATACTCTATTAACTGGTTTATCGAACCACAAGACTGTTTCGGAAAATAAGCCCCGCCCCAAAAATATTTCTAATTTTTCCAATGAAGATCCATTAGGGCTGATTTTAAAACTCTTAGTGGTTAGCATGTTCGCCTCACACCGCCAGGGTCCGGGTTCAATTCCCGTCTCGGCCATGTTGTGTGGAGTTTGTGCATGTTCTCCCCGGCCTCAGGGGTTTTCTCCGGGTTCTCCGGTTTCCCGGCCGTCCACAACATGCACGTAGGTTGTTTTGCACCTTGGAAAATTGTCCTAGTGTTGAATGTGTGTGTGTGTGTGTGTGTGTGTGTATGGGTTGGCATTCCATCCAGGGTGTATCCTGCCTTAATGCCCATAGACGCCTGAGATAGACACAGACTCCCCGTGACCCGAGGGAAGATCGGATAAAGCCGTACATTATTTATTTATTTATTTATTTAATCATTGTGTATATTTCATCTCGAATCTGACAAATCTCCCTGAACTATGGATTGCGGGATCCGTAACAAACTAATACCTAAACGAATTTGTAAATCAAATGTAATGGAAAATGGATTTTTTAAAAAATTGTATTTTCCTGCGCTTTTACATTTCGGTATCTACGACGGAAACGTGGTCTCCGGCAATCTAATCATCATCATCATCATCATCATCGTGTAGTGATCCGGACCGAAACGGGAAATTGTCATGAAAATGAGCAGGAAATGCAAATCCGGTCCCTTCATAAAATTCCTGACCCCAGGCTTCCCTGATAACGTGGAACAAAGAACGCTGGCGATGGATCTGCATGCAAATAGCGCACGTACCCGATGGAAAAACGCAGGTACAATTAAATAAAGAACCGCAGCGGATGTGGCCTAAAGAACCAGTGTGGCCTCGGCGTTCCCGTCTCGATCCCGTCCACGCTGACCTCCGCCAAAGGTCACAACCCACTGAAACCCGTCCCGTATAAGGAAATAAAAAAAAAAGCCAACAGTCGCGTGCGAGAACTGCAGGCGTCCCGCCGAGTCTTTATCTGGACCGCAAGCAATTTAATCTGGGGAAGAACACGAGCAACTGCAGGAAAACCACAGCGGCGTTTTTTGGCACGGCCATCTTGGGAAAAGCCATGCAGCGGTCGCCCTGGAGAGTATCGATGCCTGCTTTCTGCGGTTCAGATAATCGCTCGGCTGCAGACGCGACGATTATTAATGGAGGTGGTTGTGACATTCGCGGGGGGTCACTGGGTTCTTCCGCGTAATTATTCTGGGAATAAGGGAGCCGATCGGGGCGGCCAATCGGAGCGCGGCGTACGAAGACGGCTGAGTCATGTGCTCCGGGCTTGCAATGGCGGCTATTCATCACGTTATGATACGTGGGTTATTGTTGTCTCCCGGAACTTCAAAGGCTTTTACGGTGAACGAGGGAGGAAAAATCAGACACTCCTATACGTTTGTAAAAGCAGGCGGATTATGGGATGGCGTCCTCAAATCGTTAACGGGATTTGCGCGCCTTTAGAAACAGACGGTAACTACATCCAGATCGATGTTACGACGTCTCGCCCGGAATTCGACGGAGACGGGATCCTATTTACTGTAATGTACATTAGGGTCATTACGACGATTTCGTAGGTTTACGACGTCCTGAATTCGTTATAAAAAAAAAACGCCGCCCCTGTAAAATAAGCGAGCGAAACTTCGGATTGCTTCTCGGATATCAAAATCATTTACGTCACGGATAATGTCTGAGGTCCGTGTTTTTTTTTTTCCCCTTACAAAATAAAAACAAAAACAAACAACCGACGGCTCCGGTAGTAGACGGCCATCTTGGGTCTTTTGTTTGCCAAGACGCAGACGAGTAAATACGTGCCCTGAGAACCAGATCAGAACCTCTTCCCGCCCCTCGCCGGATCTCCCGCGGTGATAAAAACCGATCCGCCGCCGCCGCCGTCACCAGACGGTAACCTGTTTGCTCTCCTCAACCCCTTTTTCTATCCCCGTCTCGGATCATAGCGCTACAGGACGATCTATCCGGCGAGGCGTAGGAGTAAGACGGAACGGATCCTCGTAATTATAAAGAAGAGGACGGTCTCCAGACGTCCCACGTCTCTTTCTTTTCACGTCTTTAGCTATTGTTCCGGCCTCGCAGGGAGACAATAAGGACCGTCTGCTTTTTGTTTATTTATTTCACAAACAAACCTCATTACCATTTAAAATAATAAACAAACAAACACACACAATACACAAACGATGCATAGTTCGTTTTTTTTAAGTTTCCTAAAAGAGAGTGGGGGGGGGGAGAAGAAG
>JACRUU010000022.1:1737772-1740272 GCA_030449085.1 Kryptopterus vitreolus
AGATAGATAGATAGATAGAGAATATGATAGATAGATAGATAGATAGATAGAAGATAAACATATATACATAGGTAGATAGACAGATAGACAGACAGATAGATAGATAGACAGACATAGATAGATAGTAGATGGAGATGGACGTAGATAGATAATAGACAGACCGGGATGTATAGATAGGTCGATAGAGATAGATTTAGAGATAGATAGATAGACAGACGTATAGATACATAGACAGACAGACGTATAGATAGATCGATAGATAGATCGATAGACGTATCGATAGATAGATAGATAGATAGATAGACACCGACAGACAGACAGACAGACAGATAGATAGAGACAGACAGACAGACAGACAGACAGACAGACAGACAGATAGATAGATAGATAGATAGATAGATAGACAGACAGACAGACAGACAGATAGATAGATAGATAGATAGATAGATAGATAGATAGATAGATAGATAGATAGATAGATAGATAGACAGACAGGATATAGACAGACAGATAGGATTGTGAGATCAGTAGGATTGTGAGAGGTTACATCTCTGTGGAGGACATTAGAGAGACATTAGAGAGACATTAGAGAGACATTAGAGAGACATTAGAGAGATATTAGAGCGATGAACCTGCACTATGCATTTATGAC
Source organism: Kryptopterus vitreolus (assembly GCA_030449085.1). Lineage (NCBI taxonomy): Eukaryota > Metazoa > Chordata > Actinopteri > Siluriformes > Siluridae > Kryptopterus > Kryptopterus vitreolus. The sequence goes on from JACRUU010000022.1 coordinate 1,738,425, forward strand.
GCAGGTTTTGTGCACAGGATCATTGTCACCCTGGAGCAGGTTTGCCATTTTTATCTCCAGTGAAGGTATATTTGAATTTCATGACATCTTTACATATTTGTTTATGAAACGCATACGAACGTGTTGATATTGGAGCGCATGACATTTCAGGAGACGCAGATCCGTTCCAGCATGACGCCGCACAAAAGCCCACGATGATCTCCTTCACACCAATACCATTTAATATTATTATAATGAAATAATAATTAATAATATTTAAATGAAATTAAATGCAATTAAATTAGCGATAATTAAATGAAAATAAATGTAATTAAATAATATTGCTGTGGTGGTATAAGAGGAAAAAATGCTTTATTCATTGTTGTTATCATCATTATTATTATTATTATTATTATTATTATTATTATTATTATTATTTACTTTTTGCCCGAATTCTTGAAGAAAAACCCAAAGAAAACAATTAAGCAAGAACATTATAATTATTTAATTGATTTGATAAAATTGCATTCGTTTTCTTTTTATGAATTTTATTTAATCGCATTAATTTAATTAATTATTTTTTTCAAATATATATATTCGCTTCTCCATTGGTTGAACTCTGTTCATAAATAATGCTTAATATTTCGCATCGATAAACAAACGTTTGTTTGGCATGCGCTGGACGTTTACGGCGTGGCGTCGCCGATGCGCGTCCTCCTTTTGTCTTCTGCTCTCTTTTTATCCGACATCTCGTTCTCTTTCTGTCTGACTGGCACTTTAGATACAAGAAGTCAGGCTGGGTTTTGGCATGTCTATCCCTCTCTCTCTCTCTCTCTCTCTCTCTCTCTCTCCCCTCCCTCTTTCCCTCCATGTGTCTGCTCTGCTGTCTGGTTTTTGTGCCGCTTTAGATTTGTCGTCTTTTGTCTGGTACAGAACTCGTGCAGGTTGTCGTGAGCTCTCCTCCCGCTCCTCGCCGTGTGATGACGGTAGAAGGAATTCCATATAGTGTATTGATATAGTGTGTTTTATTGTAGCCTCCCTCGGTTCCCTCGTCTCGTACACGTTGGCGTAAGATGACCCGCTTTCACACCGACGCGTCCGCTGGTCCGACGTTTTCACCAGGATAATATTTACTTGCGGATCGTCGCTTTGGGTGTCTCGGGTGTCAGTGTGTGGGATTCGTGTCATTTTGAAGATGTTGTAGCATGTAATCAATAACCTGTGGGGTTTCTCGCAGGCGTGCGAGAGTCACCACAATGAAACGATCACTCATCAATATTCAGCAGTGAATTAGTGATCAGCGCTGTTCTCATCAGCCAATCACTGATCCCTATTGTTCCAAATCACTGATCTCTATTTCACCGAACAACCAATCACTGATCGCCATTTCTCAGAACAACCAATCACTCATCACCATTTCTCCAAGCAACCAATCACTGATCGCCATTTCTCAGAACAACCAATCACTCATCACTGTTTCTCCAAGCAACCAATCACTCATCACCATTTCTCCAAGCAACCAATCACTGATCGCCATTTCTCAGAACAACCAATCACTCATCACTGTTTCTCCAAGCAACCAATCACTGATCGCCATTTCTCAGAACAACCAATCACTGATCACTATTTCTCCAAGCAACCAATCACTCATCACCATTTCTCCAAGCAACCAATCACTGATCGCCATTTCTCAGAACAACCAATCACTCATCACCCTTTATTCAAGCAACCAATCACTGATCGCCATTTCTCTGAACAACCAATCACTGATCGCCATTTCTCAGAACAACCAATCACTCGTCACTATTTCTCCAAGCAACCAATCACTGATCGCCATTTCTCTGAACAACCAATCACTGATCACCATTT
>JACRUU010000022.1:1745272-1805272 GCA_030449085.1 Kryptopterus vitreolus
GATGAATTTGTTAGATGAATGGATGGATACGTGGTCAAAAGGTGATGGAGGGATGGATGCAAATCACAAAGTATTAAAAAAAAATGTGCAAAATCCTAAAAACCTTATTTTATTTTTTAATTTCAATGCAAAAAAATTAAAGACAAATATTTTCCATACACTGAGATGAACACATGCATGTATATTCATTCATTCATCTTCTAGCGCTTTAACCGATCTTCCCTCGGGTCACGGGGAGTCTGTGTCCTATCTCAGGCGTCTATGGGCATTAAGGCAGGATACACCCTGGATGGAATGCCAACCCATCACACACACACACACACACACACACACACACACACATTCATACACTAGGGACAATTTTTCCAAGGTGCCAATCAACCTACCGTGCATGTTTTTGGACCGGGGGAGGAAACCGGAGAACCCGGAGAAAAACCCCCTGAGACACGGGGAGAACATGCACAAACTCCACACACACATGGCCGAGACGGGAATCGAACCCGGACCCTGGCGGTGTGAGGCGAACGTGCTAACCACTAAGACAACGTGCCCCGGCGCCTCAAATCCAGAAGCAAAAAATACGCCCCGGTGAACGCGTCCAGCAATTAAAAGCGTCCGTGTGCTCTCTGTTTGAGTTTGGTTTCACTAATAATAAATAATAATACTAATAATAATAATAATAATAATATATAATAATTATATCATACATTTGTATAAAGCGTGCACATTTACGCATGTTAATTAAAGAATTAAACAGTGAAAAGGGTTCATTGAAGTTAGATAGGTGGGCACGGTGGTTTACATTATATAATATAATATATTATATAATATATATATATATATATATTCCTTTGAATAAAAAAATGTTTTACTCTGTTTATTGTGATCAATTTGACATCAAAGAAATCCACTGGAGCATCACATACTGTTATATTTTCTATATTATTATTATTATGCAAAGTACAGTTATATTGATTATCCAGTATTCAGTGCTCATACACTCGACCTCATCCTGTATGAAGACTGAGTGCGCACACACACACACACACACACACACACACACACACACACACACACACACACACACACACACACCACACACACACAAACAAAGCAGCACCCTGGCAATTAACACTTAGGTCTAAATGACTTCCTGTTCTGTGCAGCTGTGTTGGGTTTAATCGCCTTTTGCTAAAGGATTATCTCCAAAAAAAAAACAAAAAAAAAAACGCCCGGGACGAAACAAAAGGCGTTAAAAGACCGACTCCGTCTCGGCAGCACAAAGACGCAGCGTTTCTTTCCTCCTTTTTTTTATTTTTATTTTATTTTTAAAAAACCCATTTTTCAAGACACAGAACGGAGAAATCCCAGGCATTGAGAACGAGTGTCAACACGTCAAACTGGTTTATTTATACAGCTTATTCTCGGCATAAAAACGGAATAAACACATTCATTTCAATGGAAAAAACATCAATCAATAAATAAATACATACAAATATAAACAACAACAACAACAACAACAACGACGACGCTAATTTGAGTGAGAAGACGTTAACACGTGCACAAGTCGTAGTGATTTCATAATGACATATTCGGGGGGAAAAAAAACAAAAAAAAACACTTAAGGTACATTAACGTTCTTATCAGCGAATAAAACGAAAAGTAAACGTGCAAAAACAAAACAAAAAACAACTTTTATCTCCTTTTTATCTCCTTCCATACGCGTGAGGGATACAGCGCTCGCATAACGCGCTCCAGACGCCTCGTCATCCCTCAAAGGAACAAAAAAGGGGGGGGGGGGTTAAGAGGAAACAAACAAACAAATAAATAAATAAACGCCGCAAGAGACGTCTTGTACCCGCGACTGGAATTTACACTTCAAACCCCCCCCCCCCTGAGATGGAGGGAGGAGGAAAAATCTGCGAGGTGGTAAAGATGTAGCTGGGGCGGATGCGCTGCGCTGCGATGCTACGAGACGTTATAACGCGTTATTCAGCTCGTATATATACACAGTACGAAATAAAAAAAACAAAAAAACAAACAAACAAAAATACGTGTGTGTGTGTGTGTGTGTCACATGTGAATCACATGTTTAGAGGCTAGTTTTGGTCACCCCAAAACAAACAAACAAACAAACAAACAAACACGCTCCTGATAGGAAGATATCAGTAAAAAGAAAAACGTTCAAATAACCATATATAACCATATATTATTTATTTATTTATTTATTTATTTATTTAAATATCCTGCTAGAAATGACTTCTTTAATATTAAAATTTTGGACTTTCATGATTTAAAAATAAGAATGTACATCTGAAACGGCTCCTGATTGGACGAGTATATTAAAAAAAAAAAAATATAAATATATATATACATATATATATATATATATATATATATATATATATATATATATATATATATATATATATATATATATATATATATACATACACACACACACATATATATATATATATATATATATATATATATTATATACATACACACACACACACACACACACACACACAAAACACACACACATATATATATATATATATATATATATATATACATAATTATTTTTTTCTTCTAAATCTTTAATTCTTTAATTTGATTTTATGGAGTTATGGAGGAAGACCCGAGGGCCTTTCTCAAGGGCCCCCAGAAAAGATGCAAGCTTGTAAATACTGGCTCTTAAACCCCTTAAAAACGTTCTACACAATAATCCAACATGAGGGCTCACTGCAACACCACGCTGCCTCTTTTTGGGGCCCTTGAGCAAAGGCCCTTAACTCTCGGTGTAAACACGTCTGCCTCTGTGCTCTGACTCCGCCTCTTCGCCTATAAAACGGCACAGGAATCACAACGGATAAAAGGTCTCTGATAAAAAAAAAAAAAAAGGGGGCGTGGCCTAAATCTACCATGTCGAAGACGCAAACTTCGAATCGTTAAACGCATCGCTAAAAATAAATAAATAAATAAATACATTCCGCAACATCTGACTCGCTGCTTTTTTTTTTTTATACAACAACGAGTCCTTTTCATTCATCTCCCTTAATGTGCTTTTTGGATGGAATCCAGCGCGCTGAGGAACGCTGACGCAGGAGAAACGTCTCCGCAGCATGGGGAAAAGGCGACGCTCGGAAAAGCGCAGGCCGGCCGGAAAATACGCACGCAGAAACCAAAGAAATAGAGGCAGAGAACCCCCGACCCCGTGGATAATAAACTCCCCGAACCTCCCCCACATGTCCCCCCCCCCCCCCCCCTCGGGTCGGGTCGGAGTCACTCCCTGTCTTTCTCTCTCTTTCTCCGTCTCAGCAGGGACGTGGCGGATGAAAAGGCCAGCGGAGCCAGACTCCGACCGAGTCTCCATTAAAACACGCGCTCGGCTCCTGCATATAAATATTGATGCCTTGGCGAAGCTGCGGGCTACACGCTCATCCTATTCACACACACACACACACACACACACACACACACACACACACACACACACACACACACACACACACACACACACACACTGCAGGGACCAAATGAAAGACGAGAATGAACAGTAGCGGTGTGCCAGCTGTGAATAAGGATGCCGGATCGCTACTCGGAAAACAATGCCCCTGCACTTTGGGCTGGGAGTGGGCGTGGCCTATCGTTATGCTCCGCCCCCTTTCCCCAAACATACATTTTCAAATAAAAAAAGAAAGTGTTGTGATTGACAGTTCTTCATCCTCAGCTACATCACTCCAATCCTCCTAATATATATGTGTGTGTGGGGGGCGGGGCTTGTGTTTGGGGGCGGGGTTTGTTCGTTTCATTACCTGCCCACACGGTGTCGAATTTCACAAAATAGTAACCGACTATTGTATTTGTGGGTTAATTAGTAAAGATGATTCGAAATAATTTGATATTATTATTATTACTAATATTATTATTATTATTAGACAATTCGAAATAATAATCATTAGCCGCGTAACGTAGCACGTGTCAAATTTAGTAACGATGAATAAATTAATCAAAATTTGCGTAGTGTTCCTCCTATCTACCTTTTTTTTTTTTTTTTTTTTAAACGACTAAAAAGTACAACTCACAAACGTGGTTTTTTTTTTTTTTTTGGTTGCGAGCCAAAAAAGGGGGTGGGGCTTAATCCAAAAAGAATTCCAACGCTAATTAGCATATTCGTTTGATGGCATCGTTTATTTGAATGCCATCTCTCTGGCCGTAGCCGAAAGCTAGCAGGTTTGCGATTGGCTGATTGACCTAAGCCCCGCCCCCTTTTTTTCCTCCGACCTCAAAACATTAGCGGTAAAAGAAACATTTGAGAGAATTTACAATCAGAAAAGTAAAACACAAGTACGACACACACACACACACACACACACACACACACACACACACACACACACACACACACACACACACACACACACACACACTTCCCTGTCTAGTTAAAGCAGCAGAACAGTGAGCAGGACTCCGGAGGGTCCGGGCTCTGGAACTTTCCCGAGGTGGGCGTGTCCATGCACTGAGAGATGAACATGTGCAGGTCGGACATATGAGGAGCCTCCTGGGCTTGTTGCTATGGAAACACCACACACACACACACACACACACACACACACACACACACACACACACACACACACACACAGAAAACAAGGCGTGGCTTTCATTCATTTGCACATGTGTAATCACCATCTGACACACTGTCTCTCCCTCCATCCCATCCCTATCCGTTTCTCTCTCTCGCTACATCCCTCCATCTATCTCTCTCTCCATCCCTTGCTCTATTCCCTCTTCTATCTCTCCCTTTATCCCTCCCGCTTTTTCACTCTTTGCCCTTGGCCCCTCCCTCTCCACCCCATCTCTCCGCTCTCTCTCTCTCTCTCTCTCTCTCTATCCCTTGCCCAGTCCTTCCTTTATCCCTTCTTCTGTCTCCTTCCATCCCTCCCTCTCTCTCTCTTCCCGATTCTCTCCATCCCTACCACATTTCATCTCCCTCTATCCTTCACTCTTATCCGTCCCTCTCTATCTGACCTTTCTTACATCCCTCCCTCTCGCCCCATCTCTCTCATTCTCTCTCCATCTATCCCTTGCCCTGTCCTTCCTTTATCCCTTCTTCTATCTCTCCCTTTATCCCTCCCGCTTTTTCACTCTTTGCCCCTCCCTCTCACCCCATCTCTCTCTCTTTATATCTATCCCTTGCCCAGTCCTTCCTTTATCCCTTCTTCTATGTCTCCTTCCATCCCTCCCTCTCTCTCTCTTCCCCTGATTCTCTCCATCCCTACCACATTTCATCTCCCTCTATCCTTCACTCTTATCCGTCCCTCTCTATCTGACCTTTCTTACATCCCTCCCTCTCGCCCCATCTCTCTCATTCTCTCTCCATCTATCCCTTGCCCTGTCCTTCCTTTATCCCTTCTTCTGTCTCCTTCCCTCCCCCTCTCTTCCCCTGACTCTCTCTATCCCTCCCTTCATCCCTTCCACATTTCACTTTCCTCTATCCTTCACTCTTATCCGTCCCTCTCTATCTGACCTTTCTTACATCCCTCCCTCTCGCCCTGTCTCTCTCTCTCTCTCATTCTCTCTCTATCTATCCCTTGCCCTGTCCTTCCTTTATCCCTTCTTTTATGTCTCCTTCCATCCCTCCCTTTTTCTCCCTCTCTTCCCCTGACTCTCTCCATCCCTTGCTCGATCCCTCCCTTCATCCCTTCCACATTCCACTTCCCTCTGTCATTCACTCTTATCCGTCCCTCTCCCTCTGACCCTCCTTACATCCCTCTCTCTCTCTCTCTCTCCCTTCTTCTGTCTCCTTCTATCCCTCCATCCACTACTCAATCCCTCCCTTCATCCCTTCCACATTTCACTTCCCTCTATCCTTCACTCTTATCCATCCATCCCTCTCTCTCTGACCCTCCTTACCTCATTCCCTCTCGCCCCATCTCTCTCTCTCTCTCTCTCCCTCTCTCGCTCATTCTATCGATTCCTTTAGCGCCCTTCTTGTAACGTCTCCTTCTACCCATCCCTCCCCGACTCACAGTGATGGTGTCGTAGGCGCCGGTGATGAGGGCGATGAAGAGCGAGAGCACCATGTAGATGAAGAGCGAGATGAAGGTGTAGAGGTAGAGCTGACTGAAGACCCACACCAGCGTGCTGCTGCGCTCCACCTCGGAGAACGTGGCGAACATGTCGTCTCCGTTTATCAGCGAGAACAGACACTCCGACACCGTGGACAAGGAACGGAACTGAGACACACACACACACACACACACACACACACACACACACACACACACACACACACACAGTAACAGGAACGAACAGTTTCTGAGCGATTCGTGCCACACTAATTTCCGTGTGTGTGTGTGTGTATGTGTGTGTGTGGTGTGTGTGTGTGTGTGTGTGTGTGTGTATGTGTGTGTCTGTTACTTTGGCATGGTAAGGTCCCAGGACGATCCAGCCACAGAAGCAGTAGCCCATGTAGATGGCAGCAGCGCAGCAGCAGAAGCGGATGACGTTTGGAAACGCAGCCCTCAGGGTCACGATCAGGATCTACACACACACACACACACACACACACACACACACACACAGGTGTTAAAATCAGACACTACGTCTAGCCGTTTCACTTGTACTCGAAAACTTACGTTGTATTTCTGGAAGAAGCTGAGGTAGCGGATCACTCCCACCCACACCAGCAGCGTGGACGTGCCCATCAGGATCCCACACACATCATAGGAGGACAGATTCTACAGGTCACACACACACACACACACACACACACACACACACACACACACACACACAATCAAATGAGAGTTCATTGTATTCAATAAACTGCATTGCAGGATTTTTGTTCTTATTACTACACACACACACACACACACACACAACTTTGTACATAGCTAATGTAATGTCTAACAGGACCCTTAAATATTTGGAACCGTAATAATAATAATAATAATAATAATAATAATAATAATATCACAATAAATTATAGATGCAGTTCCGGGTTTGAACACTAGTGTCGCTGTTACTTCAAAGAATATAACAGCAGTTAATATTCACAAGGTAAATGCTAATATATATCGTGTGTGTGTGTGTGTGTGTGTGTGTGTGTGTGTGAAAACCTTTGTCTCGATGCCGATCTTGATGAAGGAGGCGATGATGGTGAGAATGTCGCTGATGATGAGAAGCAAATACCAGCCGTTAATGAACTCCAGTCGGTCTCCCCAACACACACTCCGGGCCAGGGTCTGCCTGAAGTAGCGTACAAACTCCTACACTCACACACACACACACACACACACACACACACACACACACACACACACACACACACACACACACACACCTTTTTTTTGTTTGTTTGTTTCATCTCTCTTTTCACTTTATTTCTTTGCAAATATTAATTCTCTCTCTCGATCACTTCAGCTGTCCCTCCATCCATTCCTGTGTTTCTCACCCAAACACACACACACACACAAACACACACACACACACACATTTTGTAGGATGATTCCTCGGATGATGGACCGTCCACAAAGGGCCAGGGAAAGACCGCACACCACCGCCACCAACACGTCGAACGCAACCCGCATGTGATTCTCCTCTAAACAGAAAAAGAAGAGAGGCAGAACTAGACGTCGTCCGAGAGCTCGGTCGGATCAGACTTGCGACTAGCCGATTCATCGACCAATGAAAAAGGGGGATTCTGGTTACATTTATTTTAAATTAGTATTGAATATATTATATTTGAACAGTTACATCCAAAATGAATTTAAAAATATATATATACAAAAAGCATGTAGTGTCACTGATTCACCTCTAGAGGCTGCTATTGCACTGTATTATTATTATTATTATTATTATTATTATTCATTCATTCATCTTCTAGCGCTTTATCCGATCTTCCCTCGGGTCACGGGGAGTCTGTGTCTATCTCAGGCGTCTATGGGCATTAAGGCAGGATACACCCTGGATGGAATGCCAACCCATCACACACACACACACACACACACACACATTCATACACTAGGGACAATTTTCCAAGGTGCCAATCAATCTACCGTGCATGTTTTTGGACCGGGGGAGGAAACCGGAGAACCCGGAGAAAAAACCCCTGAGGCACGGGGAGAACATGCACAAACTCCACACACACATGGTCGAGACGGGACTCGAACCCGGACCCTGGAGGTGTGAGGCACCGTGCCCCTATTTTTATTATTATTATTATTATTATACAACCTGGAAAAACTAATGCTATTAATCTTACTGTGTCCGGACACACTGGGATCCTTGCACTCTCGGATGGCGGCCTGGTTATGCAGACTGATCTTCACTTTCCCACTGTGGGCTCGGTTATCAAAGAGGATCTAGAACAACACACACACACACACACACACACACAAGTTCAAGCTACGTCACCCTATACAACATTGTTCGGGGTGGACTCTGCGTACAGCTTGGTATGTCCCAATATTTTTGGAACACTCTTGTTGTGGGTGTTTATTTATTTAGAAAAGTGTTTGCTACAAAATCTAGATCTAGAAAGTGTTAAGTGCGATAACTTTCTCAGAGCTCACGTACATGTAAAAATAAATAATAAATAATAAATAAATAAAAATCAGGGCTTACGATGACGGAGAAGGTGTAGCAGTCGGGAATCTCGTTGTTGATGATCGTCTGGATATTTATGGCCTTCAGTTTGAACTCGATGGTCACGTTGATCAGCCTGCAGGGAAAAATCCAGCATACCGTAAATTCTGGACTATAAGCCGCTACTTTTTTAATAGGTTTTGAACCATGCGGCTAATAATAAGGTGCGGCTATTCTGCAGATTTTTTCCCGACCGCTAGGGGCTCTAACCGGAATTAGAATCAAAACTAAGACAAAATAAATGCAAAGAAGAAGAATGCGCTAGTTCCTCTTTAGCAGATATAAGTGTGTAGAAGCGGATAGAAGGAGGACAAACTCTATCTTTTCAAGGTTAAGGTGACGTGATTTCACACACAGGAGAAATGAAGATAAATACTGTAAATAGCGCTTATTTTCTCTTCGGTTCTGTCCCGTTTTAATCAGCAAAGTTGCTGCTCGGTGCTCTCTCTCTCTCTCTCTCTCTCCTCCCTGCTCTTTTCCCCACACACACACACACACACACACACACACACACACACACACACACACACACACACACACACACATGCACACACACACATGCACACACACACAATACAGCCTCAGCGGTTCTTGATTTTCCCTCTCCCGATATAAGCCCGGTTCACTCTACAATCCCCGTCCGGGCTCGTAGCACATACCTAGTGTCGCGGACACGGACGCTCGATATATGTTTATGCCTAACCTTTGTCTGTTCCCGATTCCCGGACTCCTGCTCTCCGGTACTCCCGGTACCACGGCGCGCAGAGCGCAAGGCTCCCTAGCCTGTCTGGCCGCTCCGTATGAGCGGCGTCTCCTGAGTTCTTTATTCTAATAAATCCTGTTTTGTATGAATTCCGGATCTCCGCGTCTCTGTGCAGCGTCCACCGTTACACCGTGTTAAAATACAGGTTAGGAAAGGATCTATTTAGGTACATACATGTACATTTACAATTCAAAAGCGGATGCGGATGCGGCTTGTATGCAGGTGCGGCTTATTTATGAATTTTTTTGGGTTTTTTTTTTTAAATAGAGCGGATGCGGCTTATATCCAGGTGCGCTTTATAGTCCGGAATTTACGGTATATTAAAAAACGGCATATATTACATTATGAACTATATCAGAATTCTGTTGAATTCGGTACGTTTATTAGTGTATATAACTTTTTTGTATAGAATCCTGTTTACATGTGTGTATTGTTTACATATGCAAATAATTCTATCATGGTTACAATATTTTTGGCTCATTTACCCTCACTGTATTACCTCAAATCATCAAATCCTTTATATTGTATATATGCAAATTATATTTGCCTCTATACAATTATTATTGCACTGTGAAAAACGCACTTCCGCTTGGATGCTAACTGCGTTTCGATGCCTTGAAATAAACAATAAAGTCGACAATAAAATCTAATCTCGTCTCATTCATACTCCTGACAAATGTGTTAAGACATTCATTCATTCATTCATCTTCTAGCGCTTTATCCGATCTTCCCTCGGGTCACGGGGAGTCTGTGTCTATCTCAGGCGTCTATGGGCATTAAGGCAGGATACACCCTGGATGAAATGCCAACCCATCACACACACACACACACACACATTCATACACTAGGGACAATTTTCCAAGGTGCCAATCAACCTACCGTGCATGTTTTTGGACCGGGGGGAGGAAACCGGAGAACCTGGAGAAAAACCCCCTGAGGCACGGGGAGAACATGCACAAACTCCACACACACATGGCCGAGACGGGAATCGAACCCGGACCCTGGCGGTGTGAGGCGAACGTGCTAACCACTAAGCCACCGTGCCCAGTATTAATATTAGATATTATTATTATTATTTTTTTTATTTAACAATTTACGAATTAATAATTTAGTCATTATTAACTATTATTAAGTATTAATAATACATAAATACATTCTGGTGTCGAGTCGTCCCTGGTTCACACCTACAGAATTAAATTGTGTTAGTACTATTAAATGACTTCATTCTGATTGGTCGATTCATTTGCGACTCGTTGTAATATTAATTAGACCTAACTCTAAAGCGTGTAAAAAAAAAATAGTGTGCTGATTCCTACTTATGGAATTTGAGGGTGAAGTTCTTGTAGTGTTCAGGGAGAGGAGATGTAGGGTCTGAGGGAGGATCGACACCTATACAGTCTGAGAGAGAGAGAGAAAGAGAGAGAGAGAGAGACTCATGAATTATTTCACCATGCTCATTTTAAGACTGAATATACTGAAAAGGAAAGGAGGAGGGTTTTTTTTTTTTTTTTTTTACCGGTAATGACGTGAGGGTCGATGACGAAGGTGTCGTTGACCGGGTCGATGCTGCCTTTCTTATAGAAGTGCTGACACAGAGAGAGCGCGCTACCGTTCACTCCCGCACCCATCACGTACGCGTAGCGCCCCACGGCGGTCTGAGGGAGAGTCAGATACTAACACAGAGAGAGAGAGAGAGAGAGAGAGAGAGAGAGGGGGGAGGGGGGGGGGGGTTATAATATATAATTATAATTCAAAAGTGTGTCGTTTCATATGGCAGGAATCACTGCTTCATAACAGAGCGACTACGTCGTTTTTATACATTGAATTCAGTAATCTACAGCGACATCTACTGGCAAGGGATGGGAAATACATGTGACTGTGAATGTGTTGGTTCGGTTTATGTATATCTGCACAATGGTGTGTGGAAAACCGTATGTGTATGTGTGTGTGTGTGTGTGTGTGTGTGTGTGTGTGTACCTGCTCTATGGCGTAGTTGATGTGTTGGTAGATGTCACTCTGTGTGTGTACGGCGAACCCGTCCATATCGTCCTGATAGTCCTGCAGGAAGAGATGCCTGAACGAGTCGGTGTTCTCTTCCTTAAACATCACCACCATCTGATTGCTCAAACCAAACAGCACCAACTAGAGAGAGAGAGAGGGAGAGAGAGAAAGAGAGAGGGATGGAAACAAATAGACAAAAAGAAGGAGAAATAAGAAGATTAGACGTAGCACAATAAAACAGGGTTGGCAGGTTTCAGCTACATTTCCAGCTAAAATACATCTCCAAGAAAAAAAAACCTCAAATTAAAGATCAGTTTAATTTTTAACTTAACTGTTTATTTACAATGTTTATTTATTACGTTTACACGTGAAAATAGTCCCCTGGCACAGGAATACATCCCTCCTAGCATTCCTGACGCAAGGTGGGCGCTCCTTTTGACTGTGTGTGCTGCCATCTGCTGGCAGGTTAGAGAAACGACATTTACATTTCCTTATCCAGAGTGACTGAGCAATTGAGGGTTAAGGGCCCACAAGTGGCAGCTTGGTGGTGGTGGTGGTGGTGGGATTTGAACCCGAGATCTCCTAGCTAGCTCTGGGCAGGAAACTTTGTGATGTGAATATAGCTGTGGTCTGGAGAGCACCTGGACGGTGATGATGATGATCTTCACCATCTGCAGCACCAGCTTGTACGGTTTGCGTCCCTTGGCGTGGTACTTGTCGCATGGGCTCATGAAGAAGTACTTCAGCTTCCTGCGCAGAGCCTCTTCCTCCGCCAGATCCTTCTCGTCTTCGCCTTTCCGCAGGGACGTGCCCCGGAGGTCCAGAGAAGGCCGGCCGCCGTGACCTCCATCACAAAGGTCTCCAGGACTTTGGTCGAAGGTCACAGTTGTCAGCAGGTTTTCCTTCTCTGGAGCAGAAATCGAGAAAACAGAGCATAAATTATTATTATTATTATTATTATTATTATTGGGTGGTTTAGTGGTTAGCACGTTCGCTTCACACCGCCAGGGTCCGGGTTCGATTCCCGTCTCGGCCATGTGTGTGTTTGGAGTTTGTGCATGTTCTCCCCGTGTCTCAGTGGTTTTTTTCTTTTTCTCCGGGTTCTCCGGTTTCCTCCCCCGGTCCAAAAACATGCACGGTAGGTTGATTGGCACCTTGGAAAATTGTCCTTAGTGTATGAATGTGTGTGTGTGTGTGTGTGTGTGTGTGCCCTGTGATGGGTTGGTATTCCATCCAGGGTGTATCCTGCCTTAATGCCCATAGACGCCTGAGATAGACACAGACTCCCCGTGACCCGAGGGAAGATCGGATAAAGCGCTAGAAGATGAATGAATGAATGAATTATGAATTAAAACATTCATTCATTCATCTTCTACCGCTATAAGGCAGGATACAGCCCGGGTGTGGTGGAGGGAGAAAGTAGGGAGTTATGGAGAGTTATGCTGAATCCTGACCAGGAGATGAATCGCATGGGATCACCAGCATTTCCGTTTTTCTTCGGGTTGAGTCTGAGGTGACTGAACGCTCATCCACACGCTTAGTGGATGAGCGTTCATCACCTCAGACTCAACCCGAAGAAAACGGAAATGCTGGTGATCCCAAGGATTCATCTCCTGGTCAGGATCTCACCATAACTCTCCATAACTCCCTACTTTCTCCCTCCACCACTGGTAATCTCGGGGTAACTATAGCAATCAATTATCATTTCTCTTCCCATATTTCTAACGTTTCACGCTCTTGTCGTTACCTTCTAACAACATCAGAAGGATTCGACCTTTTAATCCACTCACTGCTCAGGTCCTGGATCAGTCCTCGTCATCTCGAGACTGGACACTGTAACTCTCTGCTGGCAGGTCTACCCAGAACACTATTCGTCCACTACAAATGATTCAAATGCAGCTGCGCGACTCGAGTTCAACCTGCCTAAATTCTCTCACACCGACACTGCTGCCTCGCTCCACTGGCTTCCTGTAGCTGACGCATCAGATTCAAAACACTGACGCTCGCCTACAAAGCCAAAAATGGATCTGCACCATCTTACCTCAGAACCTCATCACCTCCCGTACTGCACCTCGCTGCCTGAGAGCGTCCAGCACTGCTCGTCTGGTTCACCGTCTCTCAGGGTAAAAGGTAAGACAGCTCAAGGCTCTTCTCTGTTCTAGCACCGATGTTGGTGGAACGAACTTCCACTGGAGATTCGAACAACGGAGACACTGTCTAACTTCAAACGCCGACTGAAGACCTAATCTTCCAACAACACCTATCTACCATTCCTTTTACAATCACTGTCCAGAAATCTTAAAAAAAAAAAAAAAAAAAAAAAAAAGGCAACTGTCTATCTTGTGTACTGGTTTGTATTAACCTTTCTTGAATAAATCTTATCCTTGGATCGAGACTTAAAGCACTTTCTGTACGCGCCCTGGATAAGGGCGTCTGCTAAATACCGCAAATGTAAATGTAAAATGTAAAGTAGGATACACCTGGATGGAATGCCAACCCATCACACACACACACACCACCACACACACACACACCCAACACACACAAACACACACACACACACACACACATTCATACACTAGGGACAATTTTCCAAGGTGCCAATCAACCTACCGTGCATGTTTTTGGAACCGGGGGAGGAAACCGGAAGAACCCGGAGAGAAAACACCCCCTGAGACACGGGGAGAACATGCACAAACTCCACACACACATGGCCGAGACGGGAATCGAACCCGGACCCTGGCGGTGAGAGGCGAACGTGTTAACCACTAAACCCTCATTATTATTATTATTATTATTATTGTTGTTGTTGTTGTTGTTGTTATCCTGAACAGTGTGCTGTGCACAAACATGTCTACGTTTGATTAAATAAACAACACCGACATCATCGAGATGCTCCTCAGCTATATCGGAAAGATATCACAAATAAATAGCAAATAAATACAAATGGGAATAAAGAAGGAGAAACAAACAAATAAATAAACAAATAAACAAACAAACCCGCGTCCTCTTCTCGTGCCGGATGATGTTGTTTTGATAGCGAGGTTGCCATGCAAACGCGCTGCGAATGTTTATGAAGATAAAAACAAAATTGCATTAAAATATAAAAGTGTATTAGATTAAATAAACAAATCCCAGGTTGTTTACATCTGCGTGGACTTTGAAGAGACGTAAACAGAGCGTTAAAAAATATCACAGCTTCCGGGTTTGGTCACGTGACGACACACCACGTGTCTGAACCCGGCCCGTATTGATTATTAGATTGGGGGGGGGTATAATTATAAATAGGAATATTATACACTCGTTATTTTTATACGTACAGGAGTAAAAAGGATGCGATTATTATATATTGATTATAGTATGTGCTTCCAATGAGTTTGCTATTGGCTGTTGAGGAACGTTATAGTGAAGCCCCGCCCATTTTTATACATTGCGAAAGCCTTCATTCTTTAGTAAAAACACAATTTATATTCATTTTAATTGCAAAAAAAAGGTTAATGTTAGTTTTTTTTGCCACTCTTGTTTCGCAGCACTTCAATATTTTCCTTCAAAATTGTGCATTTTAAAGTTTAAACATGCGATTTTTATGTGAATAAAATACGGGTTATTAGCGTCATAACTTTCTTTGGGGACGCAAAATTAACCAAATAAGAATAATGATATAATAATTCTTTTATTATAATAACATAGAAACGACGTTCGCCTCACACCGCCAGGGTCCGGGTTCGATTCCCGTCTCGGCCATGTGTGTGTGGAGTTTGTGCATGTTCTCCCCGTGCCTCAGGGGGTTTTTCTCCGGGTTCTCCGGTTTCCTCCCCCCGGTCCAAAAAACATGCACGGTAGGTTGATTGGCACCTTGGAAAATTGTCCCTAGTGTATGAATGTGTGTGTGTGTGTGTGTGTGTGTGATGGGTTGGCATTCCATCCAGTGTGTATCCTGCATTAATACCCATAGACGCCTGTGATAGACACAGACTCCCCGTGACCCGAGGGAAGATCGGATAAAGCGGATAAAGCGCTAGAAGATGAATGAATGAATGAATGAATGAATGAATGAACATAGAAACGTGGATGCATGTTTGCAGTTGTACACAAGAGATGCATTTATTGTCATGAAAAAATCATTTGCAGCAAAAAACAAAAACAAAAACAAATAAGTCACAAGAATAAAGCCTTTTTTTCAGGATGAATACAAGGGAACAAACATCAGACATACACTAATAACTGAACCAAGACCTAATGATCACACACACACACACACACACACACACACACACACACACACGTATGTGTATGTGTTGTACTCATATGGTAAAAGACGGAAGTGTTCACATATGACCTCATTACGCATAAATAAATAATAACTTCCTGTCCCGCTCCTCGTCCTTTCCTCTACCTCCCGTCCAGCTGCTTGTCCCGGGCGATGACGGCTTCGTCGAATTTGATCATGAGCGTGGTGCCCTTGTGCCAGTGTGCGGTGACTTTGGCGGGGAAGCCGCTGTGGGTGAGGATGGCCTCCACCACTCCGGCGGTGAAGGCGGCGCAGTTCAGCGTGCTGTTCTCTTTAGGCACCGATATGAAGGCGTTCACCAGCGGCTCCTTCTCGATGATGTAATAGGTCTTGTCGTCGTCGTTCGCCTGCTCCAGCTTGTCTGCTTCCTTACCAAACAGAGACTTCCAGACAGACATCTGCACACAAAAATAATACTACATATCAATATTTCTCTACTACTTTGTTACGCTATTTGTTAATTTATTATTAGACTTGAAACATACACGATGACAAAAACAACAACAACATAAGGAAAGTTGTTCTGTGCATGCATGAAATTCCTGCCATTTCCAGTTGTATAACAATGCAACTCAATTTAATCACCGTAATAACGAGTGCAGTGCATTTATATGATTTATTCATTTTTTTAAATTATGTTTATATTTTATTTAAACCAAGCAGGCATTTTTTTTTTAAACGTTAATGTTCACAAATGTTATTTATAATAATAATAATTATAATAATAACATACTACCATAATAATAATAATAATAATACACTGCAATAATAATAATGATAATGATGTTAATAATATTAATAATAATAATACACTTCAATAATAATAATAATAACTTCGATAGCGATAATAACTAATAATAATCCTGGGTCATGGGGGTAATGTAATATATAATAATTAGGCGATGGATAATAATAATACATGATGATGATAATAATATTATAATAATATTATGATAATAATAATCTAATAATAATAATAATAATAAAAGGGGCACGGTTGGAACGTAGTGGTTAGCACGTTCGCCTCACACCGCCAGGCTTTCATCCGGGTTCGAATTCCCGTCTCGGGAATGTGTGTGTGGAGTTTTGTGCATGTTCTCCCAGTGACCTCAAGGGGGTTTTTCTCCGGGTGGAATCAACTCCGGTTTCACACCCAGGTCAAACACACAAACATGCACGGTAGGTTCATTGGCACCTTGGAAAAATTGTTCCCAGTGCCAATGAATGTGTGTGAATGTGTGTTTGTGACCGGGTGTGTGTGAACCCTGCGATGGGTTGGCATTCCAAAACATCCAGGGTGTATCCTGCCTTAATGACAATAGACACCTGAGATAGGCACAACCAAATCGGCTCCCCGTGACCCGAGGGAAGATCGGATAATCCTAATGGTAAGATAATGATGAATAATGAATAATAATAATAATAATAGATGTAATAATAATAAATGATAATAATAATAATAATAATAATAATAATAATAATGATAATAATAATAATAATAATGCGATAATAATGATAACTGTGATAATAATAATAATGGATGATAATATTATTAATTAATAATAATACAATACACTGCGGATAATAATAATAATAATACATGATAATGATAATAATAATAATATAATAATACTAATAATGAATAATACATAATAATAATAATTACTGATAATAATAATAATAATGATGTTAATAATAATAATAATGATGTTAATAATAATAATAATACACTGCTATAATAATAATAATGATGATGATAATATTATTATTATTATTATTAATAATAATAATAATAATAATAATAATAATAATACACTGCATGATAATAATAATGTATATAATAATACTGATTGATAATAATAATAATAATACACTGCGATAATAATAATGATGTTAATAATATTAATAATACATAATAATAATAATAAATGATATTAATAATAATGATTACACTGCAATAATAATAATGATGTTAATAATAATAATAATAATACACTGCGATAATAATATTAATAATACACTGCGATAATAATAATGATGTTAATAATATTAATAATAATAATACACTGCAATAATAATAATAAGCAATAATAAATAATAATAACAATAAAAACCGAATGTAGGTACCGAACCGTGAATTGTTGGTGTACCGTTACACCCCTATTATTATTGTTGTTGTTGTTGTTGTTGTTGTGTTATATCATGTAAACAAACAAACAGCCCGTGCCTTGATGAAGAGCAGGATGTTGAGCACTTTGGTCTCCCTCTTTCCGTTCTTCTCCCGCAGCACCAGCAGGTCGAGCAGAGACGCCCCGACTCCGCGGCCCATGTCGGCCAGACGCGCCTGGAGCTCGGACACGGAGTAGACGCGGCTCTGGCAGTACTGCACCATCTCCGAGAACAGCAGCGCGAAGGCACTCAGACTCACCTCCGTCCGGGGCCGGGACAGAGAGCGCTCCAGCACCGCGGACTTCCCTTTAGTGAAGCGGATATCCATCTGCCTGTCCGGCTCTAAACAACAACAACAACAACAACAACAACAACAACAACAACACGAATCATTAACCAATTAACGTGCATTCACTAATAATCATTCTCATGTTTACAAATCTATTTGTTTGTAAACATCCCACGACCATCCCCAAACAACTCACTTTCAGGGTTTCTTCTTCTCTGTATGTAAGTCGAGGTTTTACCGCCCCCTACAGACCTGGAAGATTACAACGTTGTCATTACTTGGAGCGACCGTTAATAAGACGGTAATAGATGTGCACAAGACGCGCATTGGGGGGGGGGGGAATGTCGATACAAAAGGACGTTTGATGGGGTGAAAGAGGTAGATGTAGAGGATGCGGCGGGGTGGAGAAGGATAATCCGCTGGAGCGACCCCTAACGAGTCGAAAGAATAATAATAATAATAATAATAATAATAATAATAATCATAATAAGATTGGCTGGAACGGTGGCTTAGTGTGCAGTTGCCTCAATATTCCCGGGTGTGTGTGTGGAGTTTGCGTAATTTTTTTTGTGTGTGGAATAATATAGTTAAGTTTGTAGTTATGGCACTTGGAAATTGTCCCTAGTAATGTGTGTGTGTGTGGGAATGTGTGTGTTGGCCCTGCAATAATAATAATAATAATAATAAGGTTGGAACGGTGGCTTAGTGGTTAGCACGTGTCGCCTCATAATCGCCTCACATGAGTGTTGTGTGGAGTTTGTGCCTCCAGATAAGGGATAATACCGAGATTCATCCAATTGTGTGTTGGCAAGTCCCTAGTTGAATGTGGTGTTGTGTGTGTTGATGGGTTGGTACACGCTTCAGTTTTATTATTACCAGGCACCCGTTTTATTATTACCAGTCACAATCCATCAGTTATTTGAATAAAATCACCAAAATAATCATTGAAATCTGAGACCAAAATCATGTATATAATCATTTTCGGATTCCCCTCTCACCCATAAAACAGGTTATCATCTAACCATACTAATCCCCATGGGTTACAGACTGACTTTCATAATATATATACTTATTACATAATATTACAAAGAATATTTCTGACAAAAACTGTGGTATTTAGCTATTTTCTTTTGAAAAATGTATATATATATAGCTTGTGTGCTTCCTTACCAAACAGAGACTTCCAGACAGACATCTGCACACAAAAATAATACTACATATCAATATTTCTCTACTACTTTGTTACGTTATTTGTTAATTTATTATTAGACTTGAAACATACACGATGACAATGACAAAAACAACAACAACAACATAAAGAAAGTTGTTCTGTGCATGCATGAAATTCCTGCTATTTCCAGTTGTATAACAATGCAACTCAATTTAATCACCGTAATAACGAGTGCATTGGGGGGGTTCATTTGTGCATTTAATTATACATACATACCGCTATATATTATATATATATATATATATATATATATATATATATATATATATATATATATATACTATATATATACATTTCTATTCCTACTGTGTTCTAATAACAAATGATTTATTTTCATTTTTGACAATGGTGCACAGGAAAATAATAGAGAAATACTAAATATTTATGCATAAATGAATAAATAAACAAGCAAACAAATAAAAAATAAATACACGCGGCACCGCCTGGTTTTCGCGCGAGTTTGCAGCCAGTGGGCGGAGCCAAAAAAAAAAAAAGCGCTCTGACTTCTCATTGGTCCGCTCCGGGGATACTCCAATTCCGACTCGGTGCATTGCGCAGGCGCAGTGACCCTTTCGGCGTGAAAAAAAAAATCCATTCGGCGAGAGTTTAAAATGGCCGCCGCCACAGAGGCTCCTGCAGCAGAAGCAGCTCCGGCGCCTTGAAGTGCATGTCCGAGTCCCGGCCCGAGTCCCGGCGCCAGTCCCGCGGTGAGAGGAGGAGAGTCAAGCCGGAGGAGGGGGACGCAGGAGCAGAGACGTGTTCGCTTTCCTTTGGCGGGCTTAGCCTGTCTGCTAAGCTACATGTTTACTTAGCCGGTTAGCTCTTAGCATTAGCATCTTAGCTCGTGTGTTTTTTTTTTGTATGCTAAATGCTAGCTAGCTCGTGTGGCTAAGTTACTTTAGCTAGCGTAGTCTCCTCGGCTAGTTCTCCGCTGTGTCCCGCCTCGGAGCGCTCCTCTAATGGCCGACTCGAGGAAAGTGCCCTTCGTGACTCTGGCTTCCTATAACACCTCGAGCCCGGTGCCGGAGTCTAAGAAGCGGCGGAGGGAGGACGAGGGTGAGTGCGGGCTTCAGCCCCAACACCAGCAACACAACCAGGGAAAGGATGGAGGACAATTCAGCAACGGGAAGATCTCCTCCGCCGGGGACCCGGCTGCTGGTCCGGCCGAATCCCGGTCTACCGTGAGGCTCAGCCTGTCCCTCTCCGAACCCAGCGACAAAGGCTCCACGGAGTTCAGCTACACCGAGCTGATCCAGCAGGCCACCCAGCAGGCAAGACACCCAAACACCCCCCCTCCAAACTTCACCACCCTCTCTTTTTGTTTTTACACCTCCATCCTCTGGGGCTTCGACACTCCGTGGTGTAGGAAATACAGTAAAAAAATAATACTCAAGTAAAAGTAAAGAAAAACCTCAATTTTAGCTTGGAATGTACCCCGAGTGTTGTTATTTATTCTTTATAATGTTCCTATTGCCATTTAATCAACATGTTATCATCAAATATACAAATATCACAACATGGAAAGTTGAAAAAGTCACTTAAACACAAGTAATAACTGTGCTTTCTTACTTTCAGGATTGTGCTGTACGTTTGTCCACTCAACACTCAACGAATGACAATGAAAACGGTCCTAATGCAGAGACCTGTGGGTTGGACAGTGTCAGGTCTCTGCAATAGGACCGTTTTCAATTGCGATGGAGCGTTTTTAAGTGTTCCATACAAACGTCCTGACCTCCTCTCACTACGGAACGTCTTTGGGATAACATTTGGGAATTGTTTGGACATTATTGTGGCACTATTTGTGTTTATAGAGGACGGGGTGGGGGGGGGGGGGGGGGGGGGGGCACTCCAGTGTGTGTGATCGGGTCGCTGATCTCTCATGAGTCCGGTTGAAGTTCCAACATGGCATAAAAGCAATTGAATGAGACATGAGAACAACACACACCATGTCTGTATAAGGGGCGGAGTCATGGGGCGAAATCACAATGTACAAAGGAACCGTTTTCTCCGTCGCTCGGGTACGTTACGCTCGGAATCATCTTGCGTTCTTGGAGGTCCGTCATCCTCTGCTCCTTTCCCCTTCCTCCAGGTAAGGAAAGCGGCTCCTGAAGGACTGACTCCGGCTCTGGACCCCAACGACCCTCTGGGTGATCAGGACCAAGAGAGACGAGAAGTCGAAGCCCTGGCCAGGAAGTTCGAGAGTAAATATGTAAGTCGCTACAGCCGGCGCGCTTTTTTTTCCCCTTGTATGAGAGACGCTTCCTTCTGATTGGTCGGCGGCGAGAGAGTCGTTTTGTATCCCTTTTTTAAGCGTTCTCTTGTCGGACAGGGCGGAGCTGGGAAGAAGAAAAAAAAAGATCGAATGCAGGATCTCATCGACATCGGATACGGGTACGACGAGACTGATCCGTTCATCGACAACTCGGAAGCGGTGAGTCTCGCGGGAAGTAGATGTGGAATGACATCATGCAGCCAGCTTATGCTCAAGTGTCCGCAAACTTTTGGTCTACATCGCACGTATGTGTTTCCGACCCTTGTTATGTCGCGTTCCAGTATGACGAGCTGGTCCCTGCCTCCCTCACCACCAAATTGGGCGGCTTCTACATCAACACGGGCACGCTGCAGTTCAGACCAGCGTCCGAGAGCGAGGACGAGGACGGGATCAAGGACGGAAACCACTTCAAGGTTCGGGACGCCCCACACACACACACACACACACACACACACATGACCTGTGTAAGGGGCGGAGTCATGGGGCAAAATCACAGGGTGTTTTTGTACGAGTTCTTCCATGAGGTTTGATGTTCTCTTGAACCCCCAGAAGCTGAAGGATGGAGAGGAGCGAGTGATGAAGAAAAGAAAGAAAAAAGACGGTGTTTTGGAGGATAAGAAACCCAGGAAGAATCGCGTGTCAAAGCAGGGGTGAGTCTTAATGCGGGCGTTTATAAACACTTTACAGCCACGTCGTTATATTTACATGTTGACTACGTCGTGTCCCTCAGCGTGTCTGCTCTGAACCGCCCCGAGAAGAAGAAGAGGAAGAAGCTGATGAAGGACTCTCTCTCGCTGGCGGCCATGATCCGCCGCTTCACACGCGAGAAAGAAGAGATGAGGAAGAAGAACCCCGGCGCCGCGACCGCCGCTGCCGCCTCCTCCACCACCACTACCATCGCCGCCGCCGCCACTCTGGTGTCCTCCAGCGCCGCCGCAGGCCTCAAACCCTCCATCGCCAACCGCCCGGTCCTCAACTCGCACCCTGTCGTCCCGGGTCCCGACCTCGCCGACCTCACCAACGACCCCGCCGTCATCCCGCTGCTAGGTTCCGCCAACGACGACATGCTGCAGGACCTGATGGACGAGCTGGATTTCTCGCTGCTGGATCCCCCCGAGCTGTCGGGCCTGGAGGGGCAGAGCGAGAACGGCAACGCGGCCGCACAGAGAGCGGCCACCTCGGCGGGGCGCGTTCAGAGGACCGGACTCATCCCGCCGCCGCCGCTGCCCGCAAGCTTACCCGCCCCCCTCGCCAAACGCATCGAGGACCTGCGAGTAGTGCGTACACACACACACACACACACCTGTTTGCATTTTTTCCTTACACATTATTTATAAATGTGTGTGTGTGAGATAGGCGTCACGGCAGTTTGATATGGAGGGGAGGAAGAAGTTCTTCACGCTGGACATGAACAACATCCTGCTGGAGTGAGTTTCCTTTTCTCTCTCAGCCAATCAGAGGCTAGCAATGTCTGACTATTAGCCCTAGTTGTTGAACATTGTGACTTGTGTGTGTGTGTGTGTGTGTGTGTGTGTGTGTGTAGCATCGAGCTGCAGGTTCAGGAGCAGCCGATGGAGGTGCGAGCGGCCGTGTACTCTCACCTGGAGGCCTTCGTGCCGTGTAACAAGGAGGCCCTGCTGAAGCGGCTGAAGAAGCTCAGTCTGAACGTGCAGGACGACCGTCTGAGGAACCCGCTGCTGAAACTCAAGCTGGCCGTCTGCAGCGCCATGCCCGAGCAGATCGCCCGCTATAACATGGACTGTCTGGCCAAAGTGGCAAAGTAAGTGTCGGTCAATTTGTGTGTGTGTGTGTGTGTGTGTGTAGGGTAAATATATCTGGCTTCATTTTGTGTGTGTGTGTGTGTGTGTGTGAACTCCAGGCAGCAATCGGAGGAGGGCGAGAAGAACGGCTCGGAGGAGGAGGATGAGGAGAGGCCGGGAAAAAGGGTGATGGGACCCCGTAAGAAGTTCGTATGGGACGATAAACTCAGGTACAACTTCAGGAGTGCATCGTTTATACTGGGAGATTTGAAACGATTCACCGGGTTAAGTGTGTGTGTGTGTGTGTGTGTGTGTTAGGGCTCTGCTGTGTAACCTGGTCCGAGCGAAGCTGGGTTGTTACGAGGCTGAGGGTCAGAACTCTCCGTCTCCTGAAGACTACCTCAAAGCCTTTATGGAGACCGAGGTGAAACCCCTCTGGCCCAAAGGCTGGATGCAGGCCAGGTGAGGGTGTGTGTGTGTGTGTGTGTGTGTGTGTGTGTGTGTGTGTGTGTGAGGTATTAATATCATTTACTTCTCATGTTTGTTTGGTTTGCACCTGTACATCTTTGTTTATCATGCCATCTCACTTCCTGTCATGTGTCTCTCCACACACACACACACACACACACACACACACACACACACACACACACACACACACAGGATGCTGATTAAAGAGAGTCGTATGGCTCACGGCCACCTGACAGGAAACACGTGAGTCGACCCTTTTGATGTTTCTCGAACCTCAGATGTTTGGTGCTTGACATGTGCTGCCACCTGGTGGTGTGTTTATAAAACTACTTACTAGTGTTTGATGTTGCCTAATAATGTTTATTTTTATTTTTTTTTTTGCAGAGTGAAGAAGACTCCCAAAGCTAAACCTAAAGTAAGTCTACACACACACACACACACACACACACCCACACACACGTACGTACGCACAGATGGTTTTAATATCGTCGTCCTCTTTTAGTCTCAGGATGGCGTTTGGATCCAGCAGTCGGCCACGCCCACTGCCCTGCCCACAGCCACGCCTTCAACCCCGGTGCCCCTCCCTCAACGCCCTGCCTCCCCCAACGAGCCCATCTGCCTGTCGGACTCTCTGGACGAGGATTTGGGCGGCGCCCCGTCTCTGGACTCTATCTCGCAGGCTCTGGCGCTGCTCAGTAGCGCCGCCAAGGGGTTAATCCAGTCCACCAGCCCGCCCTCGCCCGAGGCTGCTAAACCCGTGAACTCCGGTGCGACCCTTTGCCCCGCCCCCTCCATCGGCTTGCCCACTCCCACGCTTCCTAAGAAGAGCGTCGTCAGCACCGCGGCGGTGGCCCCGTCGATCGGCCCCGTGTTCGTGTCGTGCGCTAGCTCTTCCCCGGCCGTCTCTCGGCCTCCGTCCGCGGCCGTCTCGCCTTCCGTGCGAAGCGACGTAGCGGCAGGGGCGAAGATCGGGCCGATGGGCTTGACTCAAGTGCAGAGACACGTGCTGACGCCGCCGCAGCGCTCGACCCCCGTTCAGACGTCCGTGGGCAACAAGACGAGTGCAACGTCGCCGCCTAAACCGAGGCCGCCACCCACCGCCTCGCCCCTCGTCCCGCCGCACAAGAGCTTAAACTCCCCCATGGCCACGCCCCCTGGCCTACACAAACCCGGCAATAACGGCGCTGCGGTGGTCCGGATAGGCCCGGGAGGCGCGCCGGCGTCGTCTCAGCCTCACCTGACGTCCGTTTCCTCTTCGTTTTCCCCGTCCACCTCCTCGTCCGTGTCCTCGCACCTCAACGCCAAAACGCACCTGAAAATCTCCTCGTCTCCGTCTCAGCCCAAACCGCAGCCCTCGCAGCATCAGCACCAAGCGCCGCCGCCACAGCAGCAGTCCACCTTCGTCACGCCCATGCAGGCCACCCTCACCAAATCGCCCCACAGCTCCAACTCCCCCATCCTCAAACTCACTCCGCGGGTCACGCCCGTCACCTCCACGTCGCCCTCCCTATCCAGGACGCCCTCTTTACCCAGCATGCACCAGTACTCCCCCAAAACCCCGGGATTCCACGCGGGCTTCTCGGGTGCCGGGTACAGCGCCGCCGGGCAGCAGAAGACCCCCTCTCAGGTCAACAACAGCGGCCTAACGAGCACTTCCGCCTCCATCGTCAAGCACACCACGCCCTCGCCCAATCACGGCGCGCGCCAGAGAACGGTGGCCAATCAGCCGCCAAAGCCGCTGATGACCGTTCCCTCGCCGACGACTTCTCAACTCGCACAGGTACCAGAGATACCGTTCCTGTTCTTTAACGTTCTCTCCACGTCTCTCTTATTTATTTACTTACTTACTTAAACTCTCTCTCAGGTGGCATCGTCCAGCGCCAGTCTCCTGGGCCCCGGGGCCCTGAACTTTGGAATGCTGGGAGGAATCACCCCCGTCTCTCTGCCCTTCACCTTCCCCAGCCTGCTGAACCTGCCCACTGTGACAGGAACGAGCGCTGGAGCCAATACTGCTAACCAAGGCAGCTCAGGATACAGCCTACAGCCCAGTGAGCATCACACACACACACACACACACACACACACACACACACACACACCACACACACACACACAGACAGGGTTTCCACGGGGTCTTAGAAAGCCTTCTTTCTTTCTCCATATATATATATATATATATATATATATATATATATATATAATTTGCTGCATCACAACTAGTGGTGCACGATATATCGGGACTAGAAAGGTATCGCGATACCCGGCTTTTAATAACGATCCGGTTCTTTATTTTATTAGTCGTTTTATTTATTTGTTTATTTATTTATTCGGTATCGCGATATTTAATTTGGGTATCGTATCGTGACGACACTAATTACGACTATAAATGACCCCAACATGCGACAGCCAATCGGCTTTCTGCTTTCTTTCTTGGGTGTTTTTTTTTTTTTTTTTTTTTTATTATTTTTTTTTTTTTTAATTTATTTATTCGTTTATTTTGGGACGTCCCTCCTGCTTGTGTAGATTTGTTAGCTGGTAAATGCGTTGCTATGGTTACCGGATGGGCAGCGTAACCCTGCGTTGGCGCCGCAGTGTGATGTCCTCGTCGTGTCTCTGTGTCGCTGTAGAACCCCGTCATTCATGTTCCGTGTCCACACCCCCCTCTCTCTCTCCCTCTCCCTCTCCCTCCCCCTCTTGTTTAACCTCCGTGTAAACCTGCTTCCGGTCTTTCTTTGTGTGTCTCTCTCTCTCTCCGTCTGTCTGTCTGTCTCTCCGCCTGTCTCCTTAGATCTGTTAAAGGGTCTCATGTCAGGTGCTGCTCTGCCTCCGCACTTGCAGCTTGCTTTCTCAGGTAATCTCTCCCTCGTTCCATCTCCTCCATCTCTCTCTCTCTCTCTGCTCTCCTTCTTACTATGCTTCTCTTTTCCTCTTCCTCTGTCCATCTCCCTTCTTCTCTTCCTCTCTCTCCCCCTCTGTGTTCAACATCCAATTTTCCCTCTCATTCTCCACCTCCCTCACCCCCTCTTTTTCTTTCTCTTCCTGTACCTCCATCTGTCGCTTGCCTTCCCTCCCTTTTCTTGGATCACTCTCTCTCTACCTCTTCCTGTATTTCTACTTCCCTCGCTCCCTTTATTTCCTATCTGTCTTGCATCCTCTTCCTACCTTCATTTCTCTCTCTCTCTCCTGCTGTCGTCCCTCGCTTGCTTGGTGGTGGTGTGTGTTTGTGTGTGTGTCTGGTGCCTGTCGCATGTATCGTATCGTCCGCTCCCTCGATCCCGCGTTCCGACTGATCGGTGTTTCTCCCGTTTCAGATGTCAATCAAAGCCCGAGCGGCGATATAAAGAGGAAGCTGTGATGTCATCGGGACGCCCCCCAGAGGCCGTACACATGGACTGCAGGATTAAACAATAAGAACAGCCGGTTTTTTTTTTTTTTTTTTTTTTTTTGACTTCAGATTATTTTTTTAGGGCTTCGTCGAATATTCGGAATATAATGAATAATAACATCCCAGACCTGGATCCTCTTTTCTTCTCCTTTTTTTTGATAATGTTTACACACACAGACCTTAATTGCTGTGGACAGTGAGAGGGGGGGAAAAAAACACATTGTATATGTGTATGGGGCTATGCATGCACACACACACACACACACACACACACACACACACACACACACCACACACACACAGTGTGGAATATGAACTCTGTAGAGCCAGAGAGCGATGCGATTGGACGGATGAACTGATCTCTCCCTTTCTCAGGTGCAGGTCCGTGTCTCTGGTGCTGTTCCGGGTGGAGTTGTTTATTATTATTATTATTATTATTATTATTATTATTATTATTAATAATTAAAGAGCCCCTCCACAGGAAAAAAAAAAGGACATGAGGACTTTTATATCCGGGGGACAGCAGGGGGCGCTGACATTTGTATCGTACTTGAATTTTTCTGAAGTTTGTTTACTTGAGCTGAACCCTGTACATTAGCGAAACAACAAGCAATAGTTAGTCCCTGGAAGAGGGGAAAAAAAATACAAGACTTTTGCAGGATTGTGTGTGTGTGTGTGTGTGTGTGTGTGTGTTTAATTAGCGTTTTCCGGTCATAACGAACAAAATCGGTCCGGGATAAAGAATGACACCGTGTCCGGTAACGCCGAAAAAGACCCCTGCGTGTGTTATTTCAATGTGTTCGATAATTTCGTGTTTATCGGAGAATAAACAGAATCATTAAATAAAAAAAAAAACAATCAATAGATTACAGATAAACAATAAACCAGAATAGGTAATACAATTCAGACTCCGCCCACTCCAGATTGCATCATCTATGCTAGATAAAATGAAGACCCCCCCATTTATGATAATGGGTAAAGATGTATGATGTAAATGGGCGGGGCTTAGCAAAACTCATTCAATATAGATAAAATTTGTATTTGTAATTAAATGGGCAGGTCTTATGCAGAATACGTAAGGGGGCGGGGCTTACCCAGAGCCTCTTTTTTTGTGCTTTAACAAAGTCTCGCTTATAAGTAGGCGGGGTTTATGCAGAACTCTTTTTAAAGGGGCGGGGCTTACCAAGACATGTTAAATGGGCAATATTTATCTGTCTATAAATAAAAATGTGGCGTACCCAAACACTTAGTATAAGTAGGCGGGGCTTATCCAGACATTGTTTATAAAATGGGCGGGGCTTTCCGAGATTAAACTGAACGAGTCGAAAAAAAATAAACAGCGGTGCATCTTGAATCCCAAAAATCGGATAAACATGAATGATTATTAATACTGACATTTACACACACACACACACACACACACCATGTGTTGGTGGTTTAAGGGGACCGGGGACCCGAGTTCTGTTTTTTGGTGTTTTTTTTTTTAAACCTTTTAATGGTTGAATTCAGGTCACATCAATCATCAAGAAACAAACAAAACAAACAAAAATCTGTTTGTAAAAGGTGCGACATCAGACCGGGATATTACGACGTCAACAGGCCACAGAGACGAAGCTCGTCAGTGATGTGTTTAATAAACAGAATCTATAAACAAAAGACGGGGGGGGGGAGGGAAAAAAAAGGAAGAGGAGTAGAGAAGAATGAGTGTGTGTGTGTGTGTGTGTGTGTGTGTGTGTGTGTGTGTGTGAGGTCGGATGTCACGTCGCTCGGCCACAGTCTTATTTGACCAGAGGTCTGGTTTTGTCGTCGTCTCCGCACTGGTGAGCTTTATACTTTTTTACCTCGGCCATGTATTTAGACCAGGCGTCTCCTTTACCCTTCTCGGCCTACACACACACACACACACACACACACAAGAAAGACAGAAAGAGTGTGTTAGGGATAATAAAAGCTTTCCTGCGGCCATCGGCGCCAAAAGTATCGGAACACCCGAATTTCTTCCGTCCAGACGCGGTTCTTTTCCCACGCGTAAATATCGTCCCGGCGTAACGACCGAGCTTCGACACACACACACACACCTTCTGAACGGCGAACACGCAGGCGGTTTGGGCGCTCGTGAGCTCGCCGGCGCCCCCTTTCTTTCTTTTCAAGAACGACACAAATGGATGCCACGTTTGATGTTTTTTACACTCGTTTCTATCGAATAATAATAATAATAATAATACAAATAAATAAATAAATAAATAATAATTCAGGGTTCCTGCTGTAATCCAAATCGCATATTCCATGAGACAAAGACAGGCAAAAACACAGGTAGCAGACAAAACAAACAAACAACATTATATATATATATATATCTCGAATGGAAACGAGCGCCCTTAAGTGAGCGCCAAGGTCCTTGCTCAATGTGGCCCCCTAGTGGCAGCATTACATTTACATTTGTGGCATTTGGCAGACGCCCTTATCCAGAGCGACTGGCCTTGCTCAAGGGCCCCACTAGTGGCAGCTTGGTGGTGCTGGGATTTGAACTTGCGATCTTCCGGTCCGTAGGCAAACACCTTAACCACTGAGCACCTACATCCCGCATGGTGGGATTTGAACCGGGAGTTCCCCTCCTAACCCTGTTCCATACGATATTCCATGTCTGGAATTCGACTGGAGGGAATTCCGGCGGGTGTTCCCCGGTGTGGTCCTTAAAGATCACGCCACAGTGTATTAATGTTTAACTCCGGGAATAAAAACACCTCATTACAGGCGCTACGGAACCACCACCCTGCTGGATCTCTTCATATACACAACAAGGCAGGGGGTACCGGAGTCTAACCGGAAGGTCTGGGGTTCGAATCCCAGCACCTCCGAGATTAGACCTGATCCTTCCTGTATGAACGAGACGAGACGAGGGGGGATTGGATCAGACTCACCTCCGAGTCGAGTTTCTGCTTCTTGGCCACCACTCCGGTCTTGAGCGCCAGCTTGGCGCCGCCTCTGCGCTTGCCCACCTGGGTTAGGGGGAGAAGACTGACAGCGTTACACGGGCCGAACCCGGACAACGCCTGTCCTTCAGTCAGGACAGCAAGGAACAAAACAGTAGGCGCCATTCACCCGTCCCTCCAAAAAAACAAACAAACAAACAAACAAACAAACAAACACGCTTTCTCCCCCCGGTCCCTTGGCCTGTGTGGATCTTACACATCATCTAACACTACTGTGTGTGTGTGTGATTCATGAGAATGGTGGTGATGTGCGTGTGTGTGTGTCGGAAGTGAGACACACTGCTTTTAAACCCCCTTACAAAGCTGGCCACGCTAACGGGCTTCTTGTCCTCAGTCGCCTGGCCGTTCCCCGCGTCCTCCTGCTCCTTTTTCCGCCGCTCCTCCTCCATCTTCTTCTTGAAGAGCTCCATGAAGCTGCCGTCGTTGGCGAAGGCGTTACCTCCTGCACCACCACCTCCTCCTCCTCCACCGGCGGCGCTGCGGCTGCTCCCGGCTCTGGATCCGGGGCTGGCCGGGGATGGAGGCCCACTGCTCGACTCACTGCCGCTGCTGCTCCCGCTACTGCTGCTCCCGCTGCTCCGCCTTTTCTCCTCCATCTTTTTTTCCTCCTCCACCCGCACAAACGTCTTTCAATGTTCCTTCCCACAACAACAACAACAACAACAACAACAAACCCACGAAGAACAACCGCTTCAAACACCGGGCTCCGCTTCTCTCCCCCCCAAAACACACACACAGTAAACAGCGCTTTAAACTCTAAAGCCGCTGAATATCACCGCGTGTAAACAAACAACAAAACACGTCCGGATAAACAACGCGTGGTGTTTCTGTCATTCCGGGACCGACATTTACACACGAGGCTTGTTCTGCGCTTCATTGTCGCCCGGACGCCATCTTGGATTCACGTCGACGGTGTTGCCCCGCCTCCTTCTTCTCCTCCTCCCCGCCCATCCTCCTCTTTCGCATCCTCCTCCTTCTTCTTCTCCCCCCCCATCCTCCTCTTTCGTCTCCTCCTCCTCCCCCCATCCCTCCTCCTCCCATCCTTCCTCTCCTCTTCTTCCCCCTCCTCCTCCTCTTTCGCCTCCTCCTCTCCTCCTCTTCCTCCTCCTCCGCCATCCTCCTTCTTCCTCCTCCTCTTCCCCCATCCTCCTCTTTCGCCTCCTCCTCTTCCCCCATCCTCCTCTTTCGCCTCCTCCTCTTCCCCCATCCTCCTCTTCCCCCATCCTCCTCTTTCGCCTCCTCCTCCCCCCATCCTCCTCCTTCTTCTCCTCTTCCCCCCATCCTCCTCCTTCTTCTCCTCTTCCCCCCATCCTCCTCCTTCTTCTCCTCCTCCCCCCATCCTCCTCTTTCGCCTCCTCCTCTTCCCCCATCCTCCTCTTCCCCTCCTCCTCTTTCGCCTCCTCCTCCTCCATCCTCCTCCTCCCCCCCCCCTCCTCCTTCTCCTTCCTCCTCCTCCTCCTTCTTCTCCTCTACCTCCCCCCCCATCCTCCTCTTTTGCCTCCTCCTCTTCCCCCATCCTCCTCTTCCCCCATCCTCCTCTTTCGCCTCCTCCTCCCCCCATCCTCCTCCTTCTTCTCCTCTTCCCCCATCCTCCTCCTTCTTCTCCTCCTCCTCCCTCCTCCTCTTTCACCTCCTCCACCCCCTCCGCCTCGTCTCACCTCCCTCCCCACCCCATCCTCCTCCTCCTTCTTCTTCTCTCCTCCTCCTCCCCCCATCCTCCTCTTCGCCTCCTCCCCGCCCATCCTCCTCCTTCTTCTTCGCCCCTTCCCCTCCCTTTCGCCTCCTCTTTCTTTTCTTTCTTTCCTCCTTTTTTCTATTCTCCCTTTCTTTTCTTCTTTTTTTCTTTCCCTTTCTTCTTTTTTCCTTCCTTTTCTTCTTCTTCTTTTTTTGTTGTTTTTCCGTTTTTTGTTTTTGTCCTTTTTTTTTTTTTTTTTCTTTTTTTTTTTCTTCTTTTTTTTCCCCATCTCCTTTTCGGGGCGTCGTTTTTTTTTTTTTTTTTTCTCTCTCTTCTCTCTCCTTCTTCTTCTTCTTCTTCTTCTCCTCCTTCTTTTTCTTCTACGGTTTAATTAGTTTGTTTTTATTTACACAATGCAATACTACAATAATAAATGTACAATAATTAATAATTGTATAAATATTGTATTAATTGTATAATATGATGGAATTGTACGAGTCCCTTTTAACAATGGAGATTTTGTTTACTTTTTGTTTGTTTTTTTCCTGCCCCTGCAACCCCTTAAATTTTGCTTGTTTTTGTTTGAAATAGATGCAAATTTTGTTCCTTAACTGCATTGTATATTTATACAATTATTAATTATAGAATTTTTTTACATTCATTTTTAAAACATTCAATAGAAGGTTTACTGCTTTTCCACTTATTTTTTATTATGATATATATATAATATAAATAATCAATAAAATATAATATATATTTTTATTGCTATACTGATATGATATTAACCATCACTGACGTCTTTTTTGGAAGGAGAGGAAAATAAAAATGTTTTTATTTATTTATGTGTGGTGTTTGTTCGGATGAACACGAGCGCTTTGGCGCCACCTACAGGACCCGGGAGGAGTTTTACACTGGGGAGTTTTTATCTTTTCTTTTAACATTAGAAACACTTCACTGCCAAATGCGTTCAACGAAGAATCCCAAACTCCAAAGAACAACAATACAACATATTATTACAACATATTCTAATACAAACAAATAAAATATAGCTGCATATGCAAATATAGAGATATGCTTGGGTTCAAGCGACCGAGGCACTTCAGGACATGTCGGACTTGAGAAACTTCTTATCGCCGCCTAGTGGCTATTGCATAGCGATTGCGTATATTCGCCACTAGGTGGCGCCAACATAGAAGGGAAAAAAAAACTTCTCATTGAAAAATTGACTCGTGCGCTTCTCCGACCATCCAATCAGAGTGGAAGAGTATGTTCAACGTTATGTACATATTATAAAGCACACAAACATGTTAACGTTACTATAAAAATACTAAAATAACTATGTTAAAGGCTAACCTGAACCTTGATAAATTCCCATAGAAAGTTTCCCCAGATCCCAATTTCTGACCAATCAGAGTGAAGGATTCGTACGAAGGAACCGCACACGCTTTAGATGGGATGTTTTCTGGATCTCTTCGTCCATCAGGGTTTTATTGCATGAGGAAAACAAAAACAGAACGTCGACGTGCTTCCGAGTGTCCGTGCACTAAAATCTCACACACACACACACACACACACACACACACACACACCTCAAAATCAACCAAGTGTCCAGTGTATTAACAAAACATTATAACACATTCATATAGTATAGTAGTGCTTCAAGAACAGATGCTACATCATCCACACACACACACACACACCCTAATGAAAAGGTGGTCACTCGTCCTGCTCGGACGTCCCGGTGTTTCTTTCCCCCCGGGACGCAGAAAACATTTTAGATAATTAGTGTCGAGTCTAAACAGCAGTATCACCACGGCGTACCTTCATTCACAGCTTTAAAAAGAAGAACGAAATAAAAATAAAAGAGGAAAAAAAAATGAAGGAAATTAGACTTCGGTACACTTAAAAAAACAAACAAACAAACAAACAAACAAACCTCGAAAAATATCGGTGGATTTATTTCTGTCGCTAAAATGCAGGTGTGGAGGAATTAAAATGCTTTTGCATCGTTAGTGCGTCTTTGGAGTTCGAGCGAACGCGGTGTGCGATGGGATCCAAACCCCGCCGCCGGGAACGCCCCGTTCCGGGAATCGTCCCGGCTTCGGATGGGAAAACTCTTTGGCATTGCTCCGATTTACACATGCACACTGTTTGGGCAAAAGTATCGGGACGGCGGGACGTTTTCCACGTGTAAATCGTACACCACGGAAACATTTGGACGTTGTTGCGTGAAGCGTCCCTTTCCGTGTCGCTAGGAGACCCGATGGAACCCGTTTGGGATGAACGTGAACGCCTGGCTTTACTAGCACCCGTGGAAATGGGATGTCCACAAACTTTTGGCCAGGGACGAAAGGACCGGCACTAGTGTGATGGGATTCGAAGTCAAAATGAAAGCTCAAAAAGAAAAAAAAAACAAACGAGGAGTAAATTAATAATACTACAACTAATAATACTAATAATAATAATAATAATAATAATAATAATAATAATAATAACAACAACAACGCAGCAGAAACGCACCTAAAACTCATTCTAGTAACAGGAATACTATAAAAGATACAATAAAAACTAGACAAAGACAAAAACAAACGAGAAAAATAGTGTCGAAAAAATATCAATCAAAAATCTCAAAAGATCAAAGAAAAAAAAAAAAAAAAAAAAAAAGATCACGCGCCATTACGCAGAAAATCATCAGCTTTCTACGGATTCCCTGATTCCCGATCGATCTGGACGATTCCCGAGCGATTCTCCGGAACGTTCTCGCGGCCGCTCTGGAACCGTCCGATTCAAATTTAAAAAAAAAAAAGAAAAAAAAAGACGACAACATTCTCTCTCGCTCCGAGTGCGTCTATAAGACGAGGTGGAGGAGATGTGTGTCTGAGTGTATTGGGGAAAAAAAAAATAAAATTATATATCTATATATATATATATATATATATATATATCTATATATATATATATATATATATTATATACATACATACACACACACACACATACATATATTATATATATATATACTATATATATATCATATATATATATATATATATATATATTATCATATATATGTATTATAGAGCTGTATTTCAGAAGCATGTAGTCACAGCGCGCCCCAGGAGGAAACGAGAAGTGTTTCACAGCAGAGCAGTGAGATGAAAGAAGGCAGGAAAGTCACACTGTGACTCTCCTGTGTGTGTGTGTGTGTGTGTGTGTGTGGTGTGTGTGTGTGTTATCTGGGTTGGAGGCGATGCTCCCAGGGCCTTCCGTGCCTGTGTGAAAGCCTCTGCTGGGCGAGGAACAGATGTGCCTGACCGGGAACGCCGGAGCGCTCTTCGCCACCTGCTGAGCAGAACGTCCTTCCCTATATGCCAACAACCCCACACCCACCAAACACCCACCCCAGAGGAGAGATCAGAGAGAGGGAGAGAGCGAGAGAGGGCAAGAAAAGAGATGAGAGAGAGAGATCTGTGATAGGGAGGAGAGAGAGAGAGAGAGAGAGATGGGAGAGGAGAAAATAGGGGAGAGAGAGAGAGAGAGAGAGAGAGAGAGAGGGGGGGGGGAGAAAGAGAGATGCGCGCGCGTTCTTCCTCTCTCTTCATCGGATAGTGGCAGAGAGGAGAGATTCGAGAGCGAGCGAGAGAGGAGAGAGAGAGAGAGAGGGATTCAAAAAAAGGACAAAATCTTTGGTTACAGGAAAGATTGTGCTCACACACAAACAAACAAACAAACAAACAAACACAAAGCAAAAAACAAGTTATAAGGCGGGGGGGGGGGGGACAGGAAAAGTAATTAGAGGAGGAAAAAAAAGAATAGAAAAAAGAAAAAAGGAGCGAAAAGTAAAAAAGAAAAGAAAGGAAAAGAATAAAGCGTATTCTAATTTATGTTTATAGATCTGTAAACACCAGAGATGCCAGGTCCAACAGCCCTGGTGACCTTTGACGGTACGATCACAGACGCGGGTTGCCATGGAAACGATTGCGTATACGGAGAACGATGAATAGGAGACGTTCCATCAGAGGGTCTATAATAAAATATCTATAAAACAGAATAATAACATAATTATCGATATTGTGATTTTTCTTACCATGTTGTACCAGGCGCTGATGATCAGCTTCTCCTCCTGATCATGTCTGGACCGGCTCTTCTCAAAATCATGCTACACACACACACACACACACACACACACACACACACACACACACACCCACTTGAGTTAATGATCATTTCAATATGATTTATATGAGGTTTATTACATTAAGTAGATGCAGGCAGACTGTTAGACACCAGGGGGCGCTCTTTACACACCTCTACACTGCACCCTGGCTTTGAAACGTGTGGCGTGAAACTTTATTTATTTATTTTTGTTTCACAAGTGTTCTACTGTACATCAGCAGACTGCAAACAATGGGTGTTTATTAATAAATAAAAACAGTTACATTATTCAATTTCTTTTCTTTTCTTTCCCAGCTAGTAAACAAAGGTGGTGTTTATTTCACTGATGATGCGTGACGCGAGTAAACAAAGGTGTTGTTTATTTCACTGATGCGTGACGCGAGTAAACAAAGGTGGTGTTTATTTCACTGATGATGCGTGACGCGAGTAAACAAAGGTGGTGTTTATTTCACTGATGAAGCGTGACGCGAGTAAACAAAGGTGGTGTTTATTTCACTGATGAAGCGTGACGCGAGTAAACAAATGTGTTGTTTATTTCACTGATGTGTGACGCGAGTAAACAAAGGTGGTGTTTATTTCACTGATGAAGCGTGGCGCGAGTAAACAAAGGTGTTGTTTATTTCACTGATGTGTGGCGCGAGTAAACAAAGGTGGTGTTTATTTCACTGATGTGTGACGCGAGTAAACAAAGGTGGTGTTTATTTCACTGATGTGTGACGTGAGTAAACAAAGGTGGTGTTTATTTCACTGATGATGTGTGACGCGAGTAAACAAAGGTGGTGTTTATTTCACTGATGAAGCGTGACGCGAGTAAACAAATGGTGGTGTTTATTTCACTGATGAAGCGTGACGCGAGTAAACAAAGGTGGTGTTTATTTCACTGATGTGTGACGCGAGTAAACAAAGGTGGTGTTTATTTCACTGATGAAGCGTGGCGCGAGTAAACAAAGGTGGTGTTTATTTCACTGATGATGTGTGACGCGAGTAAACAAAGGTGGTGTTTATTTCACTGATGAAGCGTGACGCGAGTAAACAAAGGTGGTGTTTATTTCACTGATGAAGCGTGAACGCGAGTAAACAAAGGTGGTGTTTATTTCACTGATGAAGCGTAACGCGAGTAAACAAAGGTGGTGTTTATTTCACTGATGAAGCGTGACGCGAGTAAACAAAGGTGGTGTTTATTTCACTGATGAAGTGTGACGCGAGTAAACAAAGGTGGTGTTTATTTCACTGATGAAGCGTGACGCGAGTAAACAAAGGTGGTGTTTATTTCACTGATGAAGCGTGACGCGAGTAAACAAAGGTGGTGTTTATTTCACTGATGATGTGTGACGCGAGTAAACAAAGGTGGTGTTTATTTCACTGATGTGTGACGCGAGTAAACAAAGGTGGTGTTTATTTCACTGATGATGCGTGACGCGAGTAAACAAAGGTGGTGTTTATTTCACTGATGAAGCGTGACGCGAGTAAACAAAGGTGGTGTTTATTTCACTGATGAAGCGTGACGCGAGTAAACAAAGGTGGTGTTTATTTCACTGATGAAGCGTGAACGCGAGTAAACAAAGGTGGTGTTTATTTCACTGATGAAGTGTGACGCGAGTAAACAAAGGTGGTGTTTATTTCACTGATGATGTGTGACGCGAGTAAACAAAGGTGGTGTTTATTTCACTGATGTGTGTGACACGAGTAAACAAAGGTGGTGTTTATTTCACTGATGAAGCGTGACACGAGTAAACAAAGGTGGTGTTTATTTCACTGATGACAATGCGGACTGCAAACAATGGGTGTTTATTAATAAATAAAAATAGTTACATTATTCAATTTATTTTCTTTTTTTCCCAGCTATAGTATCGATCCTGTATTGGTATCGTGATGGTTAATCTAGGTATCGTATCGAGGTCAGGATTGTGGTATTGGGACTGCACTACCTCCAGATGTTGGATTCTCTTGTCTCTCTCAGAAAGCTGGTTCCTCAACGCCTGGACCTCGGGAGCCGCGGAGATCGGCTTCTGCGCCGAATCCAGATTCTTTATCACCTACACACACACACACACACACACACACACACACACACACACACACACACACACACACTTCACCAAGCATCTACTGAGTACAGACTTTTTCCCCCGCAGTGTCCCAAGTGTCAACAAGTATTCAACCAATCAACGCTCGCATAAATAAGAAAGGGATTAAAAAAAAAGGAAAAGAAAAGAAGGAAAGGGAAAAACAAAAAGAATGGAGGGATTATAAGAAAAGAAAAAAAGAAAAGAAAAAAAAAAAAAAAAAAAAAGAGGAAAAGAAAAAAAAGAAAAAATTTTAAAGAAAAAAAGAAAAGAAAAGAAAGCGGAAAACAAAAAGAAGAAAAGAATGGGGGAAAAGTAGAAAAGAAAAAAAAGTAAAGAATGGAAAAGAAAAGAAAGGGGGGAAAAAAAGAAAGGAAAAAGAAAAAATAGAATGGGGTAAAAAGAAAAGTAAGAAAAAGAAAAGAAGGAAAGAAA
This sequence comes from Kryptopterus vitreolus, assembly GCA_030449085.1. Classification (NCBI taxonomy): domain Eukaryota; kingdom Metazoa; phylum Chordata; class Actinopteri; order Siluriformes; family Siluridae; genus Kryptopterus; species Kryptopterus vitreolus. The sequence goes on from JACRUU010000022.1 coordinate 1,783,908, forward strand.
AGAAAAAAAAGAAAGAATGGGGAAAAAAAAAAGAAAAAAGAAAAGAAAAAAAAATCAAAACGAAAAAAGAATGGATTCAAAGAAAAGAAGAAAGTAAGTGAAAAAAGAAAAAAGAAAAAGAAAGGAAAAAGAAAAAAAGAATGGGCCCATTAAAAAGAATTTCCGAAAAGAAAAGAAAGAAGGGAAAGGGAAAAGAAAAAAAAAAGACAAAAGGGAGAAAAAGAAGAAAAGAAAAAAGCCCCCCCCCCCCCCAAAGGAAAAAGAAAAAAAACCTGGGGGGGGGAAAAAAAGAAGAAAAGAAAAGAAGGAAAAGAAAAATTAAAAAAAAAAGAAGAAAAAAAAAAGAAAGGGAAAAAAGAAAGGGGGAAAAAGAAAATTCCCAAGAAACGAAAAAAAAAAAAAAAAAAAAAAAAGAAAAAGAAAGGAAGAAAGGAAAAGAAACACGGAAGCAGCTAGAAGAAGGAGAAGAAGTGATGGAGAACGGACGAGTGTGAGAGAAGGCTCACCGTGCGAGCTTTCTCCATGTAGCGCTTGTATCTCTCCTCCATCTGCCTCATGTCCTCGTCCTTCTTCCTCAGATTGCTCTGCAGCTCGTCGATCTTCTTGGCCACTGAGAGACACAAAGGTGGTGTTTATTTCACTGATGATGTGTGACACGAGTAAACAAAGGTGGTGTTTATTTCACTGATGAAGCGTGACGCGAGTAAACAAAGGTGTTGTTTATTTCACTGATGATGTGTGACGCGAGTAAACGAAAGGTGGTGTTTATTTCACTGATGTGTGACGTGAGTAAACAAAGGTGGTGTTTATTTCACTGATGAAGCGTGACGCGAGTAAACAAAGGTGGTGTTTATTTCACTGTTGTACGCGAGTAAACAAAGGTGTTGTTTATTTCACTGATGTGTGACGCGAGTAAACGAAGGTGGTGTTTATTTCACTGATGAAGCGTAACGCGAGTAAACAAAGGTGGTGTTTATTTCACTGATGTGTTGTTTAAGCGTAACGCGAGTAAACAAAGGTGGTGTTTATTTCACTGATGAAGCGTAACGCGAGTAAACAAAGGTGGTGTTTATTTCACTGATGAAGCGTGACGCGAGTAAACAAAGGTGGTGTTTATTTCACTGATGTGTGATTTCACGAAGCGTGACGCGAGTAAACAAAGGTGGTGTTTATTTCACTGATGAAGCGTGACGCGAGTAAACAAAGGTGGTGTTTATTTCACTGATGTGTGACGTGAGTAAACAAAGGTGGTGTTTATTTCTCTGATGAAGCGTGACGCGAGTAAACAAATGGTGTTGTTTATTTCACTGATGTGTGACGCGAGTAAACAAAGGTGGTGTTTATTTCACTGATGTGTGACGTGAGTAAACAAAGGTGGTGTTTATTTCACTGATGTGTGACGCGAGTAAACAAAGGTGGTGTTGTATATTTCACTGATGTGTGACGCGAGTAAACGAAGGTGGTGTAAACAAAGTTATTTCACTGATGTGTGACGTGAGTAAACAAAGGTGTTGTTTATTTCACTGATGAAGCGTGACGCGAGTAAACAAAGGTGGTGTTTATTTCACTGATGAAGCGTGACGCGAGTAAACAAAGATTTCACTGATGTGTGACGCGAGTAAACAAAGGTGTTGTTTATTTCACTGATGAAGCGTGACGCGAGTAAACAAAGGTGGTGTTTATTTCACTGATGAAGCGTGACGCGAGTAAACAAAGGTGGTGTTTATTTCACTGATGAAGCGTGACGCGAGTAAACAAAGGTGGTGTTTATTTCACTGATGATGTGTGACGCGAGTAAACAAAGGTGGTGTTTATTTCACTGATGTGTGTACGCGAGTAAACAAAGGTGGTGTTTATTTCACTGATGAAGCGTGACGCGAGTAAACAAAGGTGGTGTTTATTTCACTGATGAAGCGTGACGCGAGTAAACAAAGGTGGTGTTTATTTCACTGATGAAGCGTGACGCGAGTAAACAAAGGTGGTGTTTATTTCACTGATGAAGCGTGGTGTTTACGCGAGTAAACAAAGGTGGTTGTTTATTTCACTGATGAAGCGTGACGCGAGTAAACAAAGGTGGTGTTTATTTCACTGATGTGTGAAGCGTGACGCGAGTAAACAAAGGTGGTGTTTATTTCACTGATGAAGCGTGACGCGAGTAAACAAAGGTGGTGTTTATTTCACTGATGTGTGAAGCGTGAACGCGAGTAAACAAAGGTGGTGTTTATTTCACTGATGTGTGACGTGAGTAAACGTGTTGTTTATTTCACTGATGTGTGACGCGAGTAAACAAAGGTGGTGTTTATTTCACTGATGAAGCGTGACGCGAGTAAACAAAGGTGGTGTTTATTTCACTGATGAAGCGTGACGCGAGTAAACAAAAGGTGGTGTTTATTTCACTGATGAAGCGTGACGCGAGTAAACAAAGGTGGTGTTTATTTCACTGATGATGTGTGACGCGAGTAAACAAAGGTGGTGTTTATTTCACTGATGATGTGTGACGCGAGTAAACAAAGGTGGTGTTTATTTCACTGATGAAGCGTGACGCGAGTAAACAAAGGTGGTGTTTATTTCACTGATGATGCGTGACGCGAGTAAACAAAGGTGGTGTTTATTTCACTGATGATGTGTGACGCGTGCGAGTAAACAAAGGTGGTGTTTATTTCACTGATGATGTGTGACGCGAGTAAACAAAGGTGGTGTTTATTTCACTGATGATGTGTGACGCGAGTAAACAAAGGTGGTGTTTATTTCACTGATGAAGCGTGACGCGAGTAAACAAAGGTGGTGTTTATTTCACTGATGTGTGACGCGAGTAAACAAAGGTGAGGCGGGAAAAAAAAGGGAAGTGTTTTACTGTCGGGAAAAAAAAAAAGGGAAGTGTTTTACTGCCCACGCTGGGCTCCAGGTCATCGATCACTTCTCGCTTCTTCTGCAGATCCGAGTGGGCTTCGTGTAGCTTTTCTCTACACACACACACACACACACACACACACACACACACACACACTTAGATCCACTCTGATCCAACACAAGGTCAGACTGTAGCGCCCTCTACCCCACATACTCACAGATGTTCTTCCAGTTTCTTCTGCAGCAAAGACGACTAAAGAGGACGAGAATAAACACCAGATCAGCACCGATTCTGCGTTTTCCCGCCGCACAATTCAACAACTCACAGTATAATAAATACGGGGGATAAATAAATAAATAAATAAATAAATAAATAATCGGCACAATGTGCACACACAACACTAGTAACTACATCCGTCATTTTTTTTTAAAAAGTACTTGCACTAATGAAATGAATAATCGTATTGTTTTTAATAGAAGGGTATCGCGATACCTTGCTGGTACCGGTATATTGTGCAACACTAGCGTAACTGGTCGAGGGTTTTGGGTTGTGATGAGGTGTCCCAATACTTTTGATGCATGTAAAATGACTGTTTTCTGCAGGTTACATTTTCACACCCAATGTACGTTTGGTAACGTCGCAGACGGAGAGACAGGAGGGGGCGGTACTTACGATGGCCTAGGAAGCAGACGATTGGTGGGTGAGGGTCGGCAGGGAAGAGACGGAAGCAAGCATGGTGGGTTTATTTCGGAGTGTGGGGGGAAAAATAAATCACCACAACGGCAAAGCAAACGAGGTGTTACCATAGAGACACGTCAAACAAGACTGTCGTTAGAGGTTTTTATGCTTAAGATAAACAAAAACACAAAAACACAACAAATAATCACTGCAAATGATGAATCAAATTCCAGAGCGAATAATTTACCCGAATCAACAGTACACAATTTCCTTCTCGAATGTAAATCAATCAGACAATCAGGGGCTGATTAGAAGTCGGCCAATTGATCAGCTTGGAAAAAAAAAACAAACAAAAACAAACAAACAAACAAACAAACCCCACATTGATAGTTTTTCCGGGTTACAGTTTGCTTTCATGACGAGAGCGGCCTCTAGAGGCGAGTGCGGTACATGCGAGATGGCGGTATATTGGAATGCGCCATATTATATTTAACATTTATGAATTATCATTATTAATGAATATATTCATATTTATTTCATGACTGGGGTCTATGGGCGTCCCAATACTATTGGCCACCACAGACACGCGTTTCCCGAGAGAAGGGAGAGGAGATTGTGTACGTCTGATTGATTCCTGTCAAGATAAAATATCCACCACCAAAGTGTGTGTGTGTGTGTGTGTGTGTGTGTGTGTGTTCATGCACGTCTAGACGGCGCATGTCCAACTCACATCCTCGGACTTGCTGTCCTGCTCCTGTAGGGCTCTCTGGAGATCCTCGACGTGTGAACGCAGCTCGGAGATCTGCTGCTGACTCAACCTGAGAGAACGAGAGAGAGAGAGAGAGAGAGAGGGAGAGAGAGAGAGAGAATGAGCGAGAGTATCCATAAATATTTTCTTTTTTTTTATATATACTATTGGCTATTTTTGACCCCCACAACACACACACACACACACACACACACACACACACACACACACACACAATGGAAATATAAAAAAGCGTAGAAGCTGGTTTGATTGAAGTGAACATTGATTCACTGGACAAGATTAAAGAACTTTAAAGTACTTTCAATATTTGTAACCCGGACTTCTGACGGTCTGAGGAAAACTGGTAAAAAAAGGAGTAATAAAAATAAAAATAAATAAAAATATCTGGTGGCCACCAGATGGCGCCAGATGAGCCGCAATTTAACATCAAAATATACAAAGTATTTATTTATTTATTTTTACAAATTATATGTACATTGACTGTTGAGACTGCTATGTTTTATGACATGTAGAACATCTTCATATTGTGTCGTAATAAAGCTACAAATACATGTTTTTTTGCTACAATTTTGACAAAATCGTAAGTTTGCGGATGACTGGACACACACACACACACACACTTATATACAGCTAAATGGGGTCGAACGAATGTAAACGAATCAATTTGTAGCATTTTAACCGATTACTCCATTTAGTCGATATAATTTTAATAAGTGTATCGTATTAATTTAACCAATTTTATTTTATACACATATATATATATATATATATATACATACACACATTTTTTCTAACCATACATTCTAGAATATGATTTTATTTATTGACCCGAACACACAATTAATGGTAAAATTGTAAAAAAAAAAAAAAAAAAAAGTTTGACGATAAACGTCGTTAATAAGAAACATCGAACGATGTTGCATTTTTAGTGACGTAAAAACGAACGAGTTAGCGTGAATTGTGTGTATTGTTGCGTACGGTGTATACGGGAAGCTTATCCGGCAATAAATCTGGCTTGTGCGGTTTTCGGGTAATGATAATTCAGTTCTGAAAAAGCGCACCGTGTGTGTGTGGGTTTACGACTCTCGCTATTCTGTTCAAAGGCTTTTTTTTCTTTCTTCTAAAAACGCCATATGATGGTTGGATGGAGCCGGTTTTCTTTTAATGGAAAGTGCATCAGTTAGCCCCGTCACTCTCAGCCCTTTGCCAGGCAGCAGAGTGTGGGCAAAAAAAAAAAAAGGGGTGATGCAATCTGCTGCTTTATCAGCCCACACTGTGTCGTCTGCAGATGGGAAATGATGCGCGTACAAACACACACACACACACACACACACAGTGTAGGCATTTTCACACATGCACCATTTTCGGAAACTGATCTAAATGCTGATGTAATCCATACAAAGAAAAAAACAACAACAAACAAACAGAAAAACTCCCTGATGTACTGATGTATGATGATGATAAAGGTTCTGACCTGTTCTGGGTCTCGAGTGTGTTCTGGCTGCGTTGCGCCTCCTCCAGCTGAACCTGCGCCTCGCCGAGTCTCCGTCTGTACGCCTCCTCCTGGACGCACAGCATCTTGTTTTCGCTCTGAAGACGCAACACCGTCTCCCTGAAACGCACACGAGCGCTACGCCGTGAAACGCCGACGTCTGACGGACAGGGTTACACCGTGACGCATGACCGGAAATATCGGGACAGCAAATGTTTGGCCATATTGTGTAGATCAGTGTTTATGGTAAATGAGAAAAATTAAATCGGAAGCGCGCGCGTGTATGTGTGTGTGTGTGTGTGTGTGTTTACTTGAACTCCGTGGGCATGATCTCGGACGCCAGGTTGCCCACCGCGTCGCCGTCAGGACCCAGAGAACCTGCGAGCGTCAACACAGACTCAAAGTCAGAGTAACGTCGACTTAAATCGAACAAAAAAGTTCGAAAAAAAAAAAAAAGATATATATATATAGATATATAATATAAATAAATAAAAAAATAAAATATATAGAGATATATATACAAAAAAAAAAAAATATATATATATATATACAATATAAAATAAAAATATATAATAAAAAACAAAAAACAAAAACAAACAAAACAAACAAAATATATATATATATATATATATATATATATATATATATATATATATATATATATATAAAATGTTATATACTGCCCCCTGTACTCCAACATACATATATATATATATATATATATATATACTACACACACACACACACACACACCACACACGAGCATGTCTGAGAATTACTACAGAAACTATATATTATATTATACATTTGCAAAGGATAACAAAAAATATATACATACATATATATATGTATAATAAAATGTATAGCATATACAGTAAAAAAAATCATATGGGTAGATAAAAAAAAAAAAGAAATTAGTAGTTTAAAAAAAAAAAAAAAAAGTATTACAGGGGGGAAAAAAGTAAAATAGGCACACAGGAAAATGTAAAAATGTGTTTTTGGGGATTTGTTATTGTTATTTGTTATTGTTATTGTTATTTGTTATTGTAACTCAACTGACCTGCCTGACTGAGACACTTTTGCTGGACTTGAACACATCGGAGCTCCTCGTTCGTCTCTCTCAGGGTGTCCCGCTCGGATATCAACCTCTACACACACACACACACACACACACACACACACACACACACACACAATTAAGCATGCAATATATCTTTTTTTTATTTTATTTATTGCGTGTTGCACCTCTTTTTCTTTCAGCAGAGCCTGGTATTTGTCGTGGAGGTTTTTGTACTCGAACTGCCATTTCTCAGCCTTCATGGCCTCTGATGAGTGTTTGGAGTGAAGCTCGTGAACCTGGGGGAGCAGGAAGACGTGTGTGTGTGTGTGGTACACAGGTATATAACAGGTGCTTTGTGTGTGTGTGTGTGTACCTGTCTCTTGTACGAGTCCAGTTGCGTGCGTCCTGCGTTGGCCCTGCGCAGCTCCTCCTCCAGCTCGCAGGTCCGCTGCATGTACACCGTGTTCTTCTCCTCCAGCAGACGCACCTGTCTGCGCAGGTCGCCCAGGTCCTCCAGTTTACGCTTGTACGTCTCCACCAGCGCCTCCAGGCGGCTCACGCGGTCTGACGAGTGCCTGAGGGGCAGTTTATTACAGCGTCGGTCAATTGGAATAGAATCGCCCGTAAACCGATGTAAACGTGGATCTGTACCGAAGGATGTCCATCTCATCTTTCAGAGACTGGGCCTCCTGAGCGAGGCTCGTCAGCTCCTCGTTACGATGCTGCAGGTCGGCCATGTCTCTCTCCAAAACGTCGTTACGTAAACGCAAGTCATCGCGGCCGGTCTCCAGTCTATACGTGCACACATACACACACACATACCATTTGCAATCTGTATCTATGGGCCTCCAGGTGAAGCTCTAACTGCGTGTCCTCAATGTGGAGCTGCACATTTTAGTGTGTGTCCGCAGTGTGGAGGTGCACATCTCTGTGTGTCTATGGGTCTCAGTGTGGAGCTGCACATCTGTGTGTGTCTATGGGCCTCAGTGTGGAGATGCACATCTCAGTGTGTCTATGGGTCTCAGTGTGGAGCTGCACATCTGTGTGTGTCTATGGGCCTCAGTGTGGAGATGCACATCTCATTGTGTGTCTATGGGCCTCAGTGTGGAGCTACACATCTCAGTGTGTGTCTGTGGGCCTCAGTGTGGAGCTGCACATTTTAGTGTGTGTCAGTGTGGAGGTGCACATCTGTGTGTCAGTGTGTCTATGGGCCTCAGTGTGGAGATGCACATCTCAGTGTGTCTATGGGTCTCAGTGTGGAGCTGCACATCTGTGTGTGTCTATGGGCTTCAGTGTGGAGATGCACATCTCAGTGTGTCTGTGGGCCTCAGTGTGGAGCTGCACATCTGTGTGTGTCTATGGGCCTCAGTGTGGAGATGCACATCTCAGTGTGTCTGTGGGCCTCGGTGTGGAGCTACACATCTCAGTGTGTCTGTGGGCCTCAGTGTGGAGCTGCACATCTGTGTGTGTCTATGGGCCTCAGTGTGGAGCTGCACATCTCATTGTGTGTCTATGGGCCTCAGTGTGGAGCTACACATCTCAGTGTGTGTCTATGGGTCTCAGTGTGGAGATGCACATCTCAGTGTGTCTGTGGGTCTCAGTGTGGAGATGCACATCTCAGTGTGTCTGTGGACCTCAGTGTGGAGATGCACATCTCAGTGTGTCTATGGGCCTCAGTGTGGAGATACACATCTCAGTGTGTCTATGGGCCTCAGTGTGGAGATGCACATCTCAGTGTGTCTATGGGCCTCGGTGTGGAGCTACACATCTCAGTGTGTCTGTGGGCCTCAGTGTGGAGCTGCACATCTCAATGTGTGTCTATGGGCCTCAGTGTGGAGCTACACATCTCAGTGTGTGTGTGGGCCTCAGTGTGGAGATGCACATCTCAGTGTGTCTATGGGCCTCGGTGTGGAGCTACACATCTCAGTGTGTCTGTGGGCCTCAGTGTGGAGCTGCACATCTCAGTGTGTCTATGGGCCTCAGTGTGGAGATACACATCTCAGTGTGTCTATGGGCCTCAGTGTGGAGCTGCACATGTGTGTCTATGGATCTCAGTGTGGAGCTGCACATCTCAGTGTGTGTCTGTGGGTCTCGGTGAGGAGCTGCACATCTCAATGTGTGTCTGTGGGCCTCACTGTGGAACTACACATCTCAGTATGTCTGTGGGCCTCAGTGTGGAGATGCACATCTCAGTGTGTCTATGGGCCTCGGTGAGGAGCTGCACATCTCAATGTGTGTCTATGGGCCTCAGTGTGGAGATGCACATCTCAGTGTGTGGGCCTCACCATGGAGCTGCACGCCTCCCTGTCTCTATGTGCCTTCATTTAAAAGTGCAAATCTCAATCTGCATCAGTGTGTAGGCCTTAGTGTGGAGCTCTGCGAGAGGGAGCCTGACCTGTAGTTTTCCTCCTGCAGCTGCTCGATCTGACTCTGGAGCAGCAGCAGCTTCTTCCCGGTGATGGCAGTCGATGCGTCGTGCGGTTCACAGCGACTCGTTTTCTCCTTTAATGACTGGAGCTCGATCTGCAGCGAGGACTTCTCTTCCATCAGCACGGACAGCTTAAACACACACACACACACACACACACACAGTCAAACTGGGGATTTTAACTGGTAACAAATTCTCCTCTTTTATATATATTATATGTATATATATATATATGTGTGTGTGTGTGTGTGTGTGTGTGTCTCCAGGGCCATTGGCTGGACAGATATCGCCAGGGTACCCTAACGCATCACGCTTTGAAAGCGAGACGTTTAATCTCTCGTGTAATATCGAGTACAAAGCGGAGCGCTCGGCTTTTATAAGCGATTCGCTCACGTTTCGCTCACACACTTCTAGTGTTACTTCTAGTGAAACTTTATGAGGACGTCGGCGAGATAAAACCAGTTATACAGGACACACACACACACACACTCATTATAATTTAAAGCTTTACCTTAAAATAGCTAATTATGATCGTTTCCTTGCCCAACATAATAATCTACGCTAAAATAATTTTTCATCATTTTAAATGGATTTATTTTGCCTCAAAAATTTGTCAATTATTTTATTCTGCATCTTACATAGAAATGAATAACACTTATATGCTGGATTGCCTTGCCGGTCACCGATTAATCAAGCGATAAATAAAAAATAAATAAAACAATATTCCGTGTGTAAAACAGAACTGAACTTTATTACAAAAGGCTAAAAGTACTGAATCATAATAAGAACTCCTACAGTAAATAAATACTGAATATATTCACTAATAAATATAATTGTAGAGGCACGGTGGTTTAGTGGTTAGCATGTTCGCCTCACACCGCCAGGGTCCGGGTTCGATTCCCGGCTCGGCCATGTGTGTGTGGAGTTTTGTGCATGTTCTCCCTGTGCCTCAGGGGGTTTTTCTCCGGGTTCTCCGGTTTCCTCCCCCGGTCCAAAAACATGCACGGTAGGTTGATTGGCACCTTGGAAAATTGTCCCTAGTGTATGAATGTGTGTGTGTGTGTGTGTGTGTGTGTGTGTGATGGCTTGGCATTCCATCCAGGGTGTATCCTGCCTTAATGCCCATAGACGCCTGAGATAGACACAGACTCCCCGTGACCCGAGGGAAGATCGCGGGGGCAGGAAGGCCTCAGTAGAAGATAAGACTCCATGGCAGATAGAACCCCCCCCTAGATTTGGAAGATGGTAATGAAGATGAATGAATGAATATATATATATATATATATATATATATTATACACCGTAACATCATGCTATGTTTGTACACGGACGCTTTTAATTGCCGGACATGTGACGAAGATTCATGTAGACCGTTCTACTCTCTCTCTCTCTTTCTTTCTCTCTCCAGCTTTATACGTTTGGGTTTTTTTTTTTCCGCAGGATTTTTTCCCCGAGAATAATCGCTAGTTTCCGAGAAAAAAAAAATTGAGGATTAAAATATCCATTTATTGCTGCGTTAATAATTGAACTTATAATAATAAAAATTATTATTATTATTATTCATTCATTCATTCATCTTCTAGCGCTTTATCCGATCTTCCCTCGGGTCACGGGGAGTCTGTGTCTATCTCAGGCGTCTATGGGCATTAAGGCAGGATACACCCTGGATGGAATGCCAACCCATCGCAGGGCACACACACACACACACACACACACATTCATACACTAGGGACAATTTTCCAAGGTGCCAATCAACCTACCGTGCATGTTTTTTGGACCGGGGGGAAACCGGAGAACCCGGAGAAAAACCCCTTGAGGCACGGGGAGAACATGCAAACAACTCCACACACACATTCCCGAGACGAGAATCGAACCCGGATCCTGGCGGTGTGAGGCGAACGTGCTAACCACTACGCCACCGTGCCTCTTGAATGAATAAATATAATTATTTAAGTAGTGAAATCTATAGAATCATAAAATGTAAAAAAAAAAAAAAGGGAGCATGTTATGACAGCGATTGGCCTCTAGAGGCCGCTCTTCAGTCGAGAAGCCGGAAAAACGATCCAGATGTGCAGGAACCCCTGCCTACAAGCCTCAATTGCTTAGTCTTATTAATGAGACAATAATAAACAGTAAACACTAGTGCACACACACACACACACACACACACACACACACCTGCTGCTCGAGCTCTCTGCAGCGCTGGGACGTGTTGTCCTTCTCGTCCAGCTCCTCGCTCAGGAAATAATACTTCCTCGACTACAAGAAAGAAAGTGATAGAATGAGCTCGAAGAAATGTTTGTCAACATTCCATTTATTTATTTTAACTAGAGACACACACACACACACACACCTGATAATCAAAGTCTCCGTACGTGTCCGGGCTTCCTGACTCCACCGGCTCTTTGGTCAGCAGCTGAAGAACGACCACACACAAACAAACAAACAAACAAACAAACAAACAGTCATAAAGAAAACAACCCTTGGTGGGTTGAAATGCTCGCCAAATTTAGAGGGCCAAAAGTATGTGGACACCCGGCTGTACGATTTCCGCGTGCTTCTTTTTGAGCATCCCGGATTTGAGCTTAGAACGAGCGGCACAAATATACGTTCCAATATATTACTGGAGCCCTCTGCTGGCAACGCGTGGTACTGCGTACCTCTTGGATGGCGGTCATGACGACGTGCTGGACCGACTCCTCGAGCGTCATGATTTGCTGAATGTGTTCTACGGGAGGAGACACCAGAAGACGTTACAATGCGGAAGTCGGTTATAGGAAGTGAATCGTGTGAACGTTCACGACTGGCGGTCGCTGATGGGACATGTGGATGCGTGTCTGGTATCCCAGGGTACCTTGCTTCTTCTCGCAGCTGACGGCGCAGCCTAATACCAACTGCACCAGGCGACCCAGCTCGAACACGTCTCCCGTCTCCCCGATGAGACAAACGTCTGGAACGTGCTCGTCTGATACCTGCTGCCCCAGCACCTGAAACCGAGAGAGGGGGGGGGGGGGGGGGGGGGGGGGGGAAAGGGGGAAGAGAGACAGGAAGAGGTGAGAAAGAGGGAAAGTTATGGAAAGAGAGACAGGAGAGAGAGAGTCATGAATGTGTGTGTGTGTGTGTGTGTGTGTGAGAGAGTATGTAAAGAGAGACAGGAAGGAGAGAGAAAGTATAGAAAGAGAGACAGGAGATGGGGAAAGGCAGAGAAAGTATGCAAAGAGAGATAAGAGAGCTGGAGGGAACGTATGGAAAGAGAGACAGGGAAGAAAGAGAGACAAGATGGAGAGAGAACGAGAGAGAGAGAGGGGGGAGTGGTAAAAAATACGGAATGAGAGATGGGGGGAGAGAGAGAGAGAGAGAGAGAGAAAAAGTATGGAAAGAGAGACAGGAATGAAAGAGAGAAAGAGGGAGAAATTATGGAAAGAGAGACAGGGAAGAGAGAGAGAGAGACAAATGGTGCAAAGAGAGATGGAGGAGAGAGAGAGAGAGACAGGAAGGGGAGAGAAAGTAATTGGAAAGAGAGACACGAGGGAGAGAGATTGAAGTAAGAGAAAGAAATGTATCGAGAGAGGGACGGCGAGGTAGACGCAGATAGAAAGTGAAAGGTAAGCAAGAGGAAGGAGGAGAGAGAGAGAGAGCGAGAGCGAGAGCGAGAGAGCGAGACGCAATGTAGAAAAAAAACGAATGTAGAAAATCAATATTAAGGATAATTAAGAGGAAAAGATCCTCTGGGGGGCGACAGTGAGCACACGGATCTGTCTTTGCTATGGAAACACTGTACTCACATCATGGTAATATTCCAGCATGCTCTGGAGGATCTTCTTTAGGTTGCTGACCTGAAACACACACACACACACACACGTGTGTTATACTGTGACGGCAAAAGTATTGGGACACTTTACAACCACCTGTGTAGCTCTATAACTTCTGCATAGGATGGAGGAACTTCTGTCTATGTCATGTATAATAAGCAACTGATGTTCCAGATGTGATGTGGAAATACCTTGATCCTCCAGTTGTCTCCGCTTTCCTCCTTTATCCTCCCCAGCCACGCCTCGTTAAACCAGGACGAGTCTCTGGAGAAGATGTACGAGAAAGATAAAGAAATGATTACAACTCTCATTCATTCATCTTCTAGCGCTTTATCTGATCTTCCCTCGGGTCACGGGGAGTCTGTGTCTATCTCAGGCGTCTATGGGCATTAAGGCAGGATACACCCTGGATGGAATGCCAACCCATCGCAGGGCACACACACACACACACACACACATTCACACACATTCATACACTAGGGACAATTTTCCAAGGTGCCAATCAACCTACCGTGCATGTTTTTGGACCGGGGGAGGAAACCGGAGAACCTGGAGAAAAACCCCCTGAGGCACGGGGAGAACATGCACAAACTCCAACACACACATGGCCGAGACGGGAATCGAACCCGGACCCTGGTGGTGTGAGACGAACGTGCTAACCACTAAACCACCGTGCCTCCTTACAACTGACGATGAAATATTCGGATCAACTGACAGACAGATATATAATTATATGAATATTAGGGTTGGGAATCATTTTAATTTGATTCTGATTCGCGAATCCGATTCTTATCGATTCGTAGATTTGATTCCAAGCGGTGAAGTGACTGCAGAATCGGAAACGATTTTCGATTCCCAACCCTAATAAATAAATAAATAAATACATACATAAATATACACACACTGTTCTTATTGAAACACACACACACACACACACACACACTTACATTTTGTGCAGAACGTGAGCGATGGCCACGCCGCTCGTGAGGTCCTGTTTACTCGTACATGACGGCACCTGAAACATCCTCAGCTGTACGAGGTGAGAGAAAACACACACACACACACACACACACACACACACAGCCAGAGGTGTTAGCACTAAACTGTTTTAAAACACAGCTAATGAAGAATTTTCTCAAGGCCACCTGATGCCTCGAGAGATCATTTGTGTTGTGTAAGGAGTCTCCAGTTCCAGTTCATCCCAAAATGGAGTTGAGTGGTGTACAAACAATTTCATGGTGCTCACTTTAACTCTCCCACAGCTTATATAAAATAAATTTAAAAAAATGGCATGGAGTGACTGTGTGTGTGTGTGTGTGTGTGTGTGTGTGTGTGTGTGTGTGTGTGTGTGTGTGTGTGTTTTTCCCGGAGTGGCCTGAAAAGCGGCCTTTGCTCAATTATGCAACGCGGCTCGTCTGTGTTAAGACGAGACTTTGGACGCATTCGATCCTGTGGAGCATTTTAATCTTTTATACAAGATCTACGTTTCTCCAAAACAAACAAACAAACAAAAACAAAAAACGAGAGAAATTCCAGGGGAACGAGTGACGTGCTTTGATGATCGGTCGGAGAACAATATGGATACGGTGCTGCAGACCCGGCACTCTTCCTGAAGCTCAAAAAGTCCGGGACATAAACCCAGAAGAACATAATTATATACGAGAACTTTGTCGCTAAAAATAGCGAAGGTTTTTACCATCATCACGTGACATCCCTCCTCACTCGTTCCTGTTACTTTGGAAATGTAATATGTTACGGATTACCAATATCCCCTATTCAAAATATAACGTAACTTCTCAATGACGTCATACACGTAAAGTACATTTGATTACTTTCATTTGTCCACCAGGTGGCGCTCGGAACAAAAGTGGGATATCTTTCCCTAACTGGATCCAATTGTTAATTGGAAATTATGTAATCATTTATAAACATTTTCTAAAGTAAATCATTTAATGACATATTTATTTATGTTTGTGCTGTAACGGTAACTTTTATTTTGTAGTTAAACTACGTCACACCGTTACATGTAACTAGTCACTCCCCAACGTAACATTGAAAAATCAGCATTTTAAATTTTGTGAAAAGAATTCATTAAAAAAAAACAATAAAACGCGTTGTTGTTTGTTTGTTTTTAATATTAAGACCAGTGACGTGCACGTGAGAACCGGAAGTGCCATGTTTTGCACCTGTTACACTGCTGGAATGAAACTTGTTACTTCTAAAGCGTTGTTTGTTTGTTTGTTTGTTTGTTTATTTCATGGACTCTTTAATAAACACGTCTAATTCGGATTACAGTAACGAGAAGCGCATCCATATGGTGAAACTATAATGCTAGTAGAAGTCCTAGCATGCTAGTCCGGAGGGCGGTGAGGCGGCAGGACCGGAGCCGGTGCAGCGGACACCGGGGTGGTTTGGGTCGGTATGGACGGGGGGTTTTGTCACTCACCCAGCTGAGTAAGGAGTCACACAGCTCGGCCTTGTCCACGTTCATGCTGGCGGAGAGAGAAGCGGACGGAGACACACACACACACACACACACACACACACACTCTCTCTCACAAACTGTTGCTGAGTGACGCTCGATGACCTCATTAGCGTTTACCGCGCATGCGCCTACTGCCTGCCTACTTACTACCTACCTACCTACCTACCTACCCCCCCCCCCCCCCCCCTTTTTTTCCTTAATTTAATTTTATTTCTTTATTTCTCTTTGGGTTCTCGGGTGTTTTCGTCCTTCACAAAAGTTTTTCCAGCAATAATTCGATTTCATTCAATAAAATTCGATTCATATTATTTATTTGTATTGTTTTATTATCACAATAGACGTCCCCCCCCCTCCTCAAAGTGGCGTTACAAAACATAAAGAGGCCCATTTTCCCTCCTAAATGACGTCATAACCTTCACCCAGCCATCGTTTAGCAACATTCTGACGTCATATTGCAACGTTCTGACGTCAAAATACATTAGCAAACAGCTTTCCAAAGTTGTAATACAATAATTATAATAATGATATTGATAATCATTAATATGCTGTTGTTATTATTACGACTTGAAAAGCTCTTTTCTATTGTATTATTCGATATAAAATTAAACCAGATTTATTTTTGCATTATGATGTCACCATCATCGTTATCATAATGTTTTGGTCTTTACCTTTATTGTCAGTAATACACCGTTATCGTTGTTGTCACAATTGTTGGCATCGATGACACTTTTATATTATTTATATTTTTATTATTTGCTTGAGTTTAAAATACTACTCAAGTTGCCTGGAAACCGTATACATGTAAATGAACAACACTTTTAAGAATGACCGCTAGGTGTCACTGTTTCACAAAATATTCGCCCTGGCATCGATTCCGTCCCAAAACCAAGCCAGACCATAATATCAGCACGTGTTTGAGTGACAATATCAGCAAATGTGTTTTTTTTTCTTTAGATTCGGGTTACATTTAACACATAAAGCATTATTTTTTTAACAAAAATGTTTGTCACTTTAAACATGATTAAGGTCATCTCACAGCTCCATCACCAGCACCTTCTCCACACTTTCTAACATCTCCTCCTTCAAGAACCTCAAACAAGGTCCACAGTCTATTTAAAATAGGATATAAATAGATTTATAAGGAATCTAGAAGGGATTCGGGTACGAGATTCTGCTTCAGAAGTCTAAATTAAAGGGAAATGCAATAAAATGACACTCATTTGTGCGGCTGGGTTTTAGATCCAGGATCTCATGGACGGCTTTAATGATCTGACGGTTGCTTCAATACATATTTACTGGTAAACAATAAAAAAAAAATGGATATTTGGATATTGATAAGGTGTAAAAGTGTATATTTGATTATAAAGCAAAACCAATTTATCAGACACAATTTCATTCGTTCATTCATCTTCTAGCGCTTTATCCGATCTTCCCTCGGGTCACGGGGAGTCTGTGTCTGTCTCAGGCGTCTATGGGCATTAAGGCAGGATACACCCTGGATGGAATGCCAACCCATCGCGCACACACACACACACACACACACACACACACACACACACACACATACACATTCATACACTAGGGACAATTCTCCAAGGTGCCAATCAACCTACCGTGCATGTTTTTGGACCGGGGGGAGGAAACCGTAGAACCCGGAGAAAAACCCCCTGAGGCACAGGGAGAACATGCACAAACTCCACACACACATGGACGAGACGGGAATCGAACCCGGACCCTGGCGGTGTGAGGCGAACGTGCTAACCACTAAACCACCTTGCTCCTACCAGACACAATTTATGAATACATATTACTTCCTATATATTCTTCATTCAGGATCATTTCTAATAACGGTAGCTTTGTTTATTTTTGTTACCCCCCCCCCCACACACACAATCCCACACTGCCCTGTGCTCGGCTTTTTACAGACCCTGATGATGTAATGAACGAATGATTAAGATCGAATCCCAGCTCTAATATAACTGACTCTTTAGGTCACATGCAGTGTCCTTTACCCTGGTATTCCTATTTTTACTGCCGCACTCCTGCTCATTTCTATAAACAGCTTTTAACACTAAACTGTAAGGAACTGGCAACGATGACAAATCTCAGCCCCGTGTGTCAAGGACTTCCTCAGAATAACTTCTTTCTTTCTTTCTTTCTTTCGCTCTGTTGTCCTGCCTCTTCCTCTTAAGTCTACTAAATAAACCAGAGTAGTCCGGTTTTCCCTGCTGAACCCCACCCTCTCTCTCTCTCTCTCTCTCTCTCTCTCTCTCTCTATCTGCTCTATCTCTCCACCTCACCTGGCCGAGTGCACACCTTAACGTCACTGTGACTTCCTGTCCCTCCCATCCGCCTGCACACCAACCTCAACTTATTGCCATATTTGTCCATGAGCTTTGCTCTTTCGTGGTTTCGCTTTCCTTCGTTCCCTCTGTTTGTACGCGCAAGTCTTCGATATCGTCTTTTATCTCCTTGCGTTTTATATTTAACACACATACATACATATATATGTGTACGCTTTATGCAAATGTTTGTTGATTATTAATACGTCAAGCCAATTTAATGCATGTATAACTCCAATGCCAGGTCAACGCGTATTTCAGCCGTTTCATCGATCACCTTGAAGGCACTTTATTTATAGCAATTATAGTATCTGCTTGAAAGCGAGTAACATCAATCGTTTATCAATTAAAAATCTAAAAAAAAAATATATTATATATATATATATATATATGTATATTTAATTTATATATTGTGATATTTATTGAGCAAGTTTATCCACTATATATATATATATATATATATATATATATCTATATATATATTAATATATATATAAGCCTAAAAACTCATGCTGATAATATCGTCCGCTCGCACTTTGCTCCATTTTACAATAAACGCTAAAATTACGCAATATCTTTAACCGTTAACACAGAAAAAAAAGGGTACTTCCTCATTTGCACGAAAATACTCAAATTACTCATCACCGTTTGGCCTTTTTTGGGCAAAACAATAAACGAATATGACGTCGATCTGCAGGAGCAATAGCTAATATTAATTGCGAATGAATGTGTTCGTCATTTTCCTTGGACACCGAATGATTAATCGATTTCGCGATAGGAATGTTTACATTCTTCTGACAACGTCCTGGCGACCCGTGTGACCTTCACCGTCCCTTTGTGTGGGGTTCACGGTTTCCATAGTAACAACTTTTACTCTAACGACACACCAAAAGGGGTTTTTCATCCATCTTATAAATAACGTCGGGATTTATTGGACTCCTGGCATCGTCACCCCCTCCGCCGTGACTCAGCCACAAGAAATAAAGCCCACCATCATCAACCCGTAACGACGAGGCCCCGCTTCCCTACCCAAAGTATTTATAATGCCCCGTTACCCATCCCTAGGCTGTTTATAACGCCTCGCCCACCTATGCACCTCTAAAGCGCGGTGAATTTTAATGCTCCATCTACTACATTCACTCTGCCGCCTCTCAGCAGGGGGTTATAACGCTCCATCCATCCTTTCACTGTAGCGCTGTCTGTGAGGCCACTCGTCGGGGCTGAAGATGGAAGACTTACTCACCCTGTGACTAACCCTCTACGGAGGAAACGGGGGGGGGTTGATTTTTGCTTATTTCTGGCGCGGCACCTTCTACTCGTCTTTTTCACTCGTTCCTCAATCGTTACTTGCCCTGCAAAAATGTTAACCTTCGTTTAATCAAGGTGTATAAATAAACAAGATAAACAAAAATGATAGTAGCAGTATTACTATTAGTATGGATCATACTAGTGATAATGTGTAGTAACCGTAGTAGTAGGAGCATTATTACCACTCGTAGTAGTGACACTTGTTTCACTATTACTGCTGTTAATAATAGCATTAGTAGCATTAGCAGTATTACGTCCACTACTACTACTGCTACTAGTGTTATTACTAGTATTAGTAGTATTAGTACTAGTCAGGGTGTAGTATATCAGTATAGATAATAGAATAGTCATAGTGCTCGTACTCTATCGGATGTTTTAACGGTCCGATACGAGTCACAGTAGTAGCAGTTTTAGCTGGAACAATATTAGTAGTGGGATTTATATTTATATAAAAAATAGGAAAAACATTCCTCAGTAAATAAATGCATCCGTTTAATTTTCTATAATTTATATATATAAATATTAAAAATTATATGGAGTGAGTCTAATGTCTAATCTAGTCTGTCTGTATATGAATATAATGTGTATATGTGTATATATAAGAATCC
This sequence comes from Kryptopterus vitreolus, assembly GCA_030449085.1. Classification (NCBI taxonomy): domain Eukaryota; kingdom Metazoa; phylum Chordata; class Actinopteri; order Siluriformes; family Siluridae; genus Kryptopterus; species Kryptopterus vitreolus. The sequence goes on from JACRUU010000022.1 coordinate 1,803,741, forward strand.
ATTCCATATATATATATAATATCATATATATATATATATATATATATATATATATATATATATATACACATATATTTTTTTTATATACTATATATATTATATATATATATATATATATATATATATATATATATATATATATACATACACCCCCTAAAAGGCTGTTAAAGTTTATATATATATATATAATGGATTCTTATTTTTTTCTTTGCTATACATTAGATTCAGATTTAGATTAGATTAGACACATTAGACTCACTTGCCCCCCCCACTGTAAAATAAGATCGATTATAACCCTGATGTTTCCTCATAAACACGATATAACTCACTATATAAACAGAGCGTGTCCGCTTTAACACTGTGCATTACACGCTATAAGAATGTAACAGCTGCCCTTGCCCAAAGGGCCCCTGAGGTAGAGGCCCCTGTTTACAGATCTGATTCGCATGGCACAGCTCTTTGATTGTCTCTCCGTGTCCGTTCATGAACGGATGATTGTGGTTTGTTGGAAAGACGAGTGCATTCCGTTCTGCGCCGAGGAATGTGCGCTATGCCGTGCCCGACCACGCCTGAGAACGCGCGCGGGGGGAATCCGGTGTGTGTGTGTGTGTGTGTGTGTGTGTATGTGTGTGTGTGTGTGTGTGTGTGTGTGTGTGTGTGTGTTTGTGTGGCGCGTGTGTGTGTGTGTGATCAACACGGAGTTGAAAAACAGACGAATGAAGTGAGAAGTAAAGCGAGACAGCGTTGGGGGAAAAACCCTGTGGGATAAAGTTATGAACTCCAGACATGAGCTCACACGGGTGCAGGTGTGCACGGGGAGCAAAGGTGTGGCCGAAGACTGACAGCACACACACACACACACACACACACACACACACACACACACACACACACACACACACACACACACACACAGGCCTGGGGCATAGCGAACACTTGACTTGCATAATCCTGCCGTACAAACCGTGACTCTTTTAGTCACCGAGTGGGAAAAAAAAGAAAAACAGAAAAGGCACATCACAGACAGATGTTATCTCACAACAGCCAGATGTTTAACCTGTAAACACTTGTTTATGTAACAGATACGGAAGGCGTCGCGAGAACGCATTTTACAGCATTTAGAGCATTTTACAGATTCTGACCCGAGACACAATTCTATCTATCTATCTATCTATCTATCTATCTATCTATCTATCTATCTATCTATCTATCTATCTATCTATCTATCTATCTATCTATCTATCTATCTATCTATCTATCTATCTATCTATCTATCTATCTATCTATCTATCTATCTATCTATCTATCTATCTATCTATCTATCTATCTATCTCTATCTATCTATCTATCTATCTATCTATCTATCTATCTATCTATCTAACGTCTATCTATATATTATATATATAATCTGTCTGTCTGTCTGTCTGTCTGTCTTCCTGTCTTCTATCTATCTATCTATCTATCTATCTATCTATCTATCTATCTATCTATCTATCTATCTATCTATCTATCTATCTATCTATCTATCTATC
>JACRUU010000022.1:1807772-1812772 GCA_030449085.1 Kryptopterus vitreolus
ATCTATCTATCTATCTATCTATCTATCTATCTATCTGTCTGTCTGTCTGTCTGTCTGTCTGGGTCTGTCTATGAACCCATTTATCTACCTATCTATCTACCTCCAAAACTCTCTTTCTCAATGTATATATATATATATATATATATATATATATATATATATATATATATATATATATATATATATATATAGATATATGTATATAGACGTAGATGTTGATGTAGATGCAGACTAGACGTAGATGTAGATGTAGACGTAGATGTAGAGATGTAGATGTAAGACGTAGATGTAGATGTAGATGTACAGATGCGTAGATGTAGATGTAGATGTAGATGTAGATGTAGATGTAGATGATGTAGATGATGTTGAGATGTGTAGATGTAGATGTAGATGTAGATGTAGATGTAGACGTAGATGTGCAGACGTAGATGTAGATGTAGATGTAGATATAGATGTAGATGCAGACGAAGATAGATGTAGATGTAGACGTAGATGTAGATGTAGACGTAGATGTAGATGTAGACGTAGATGTAGATGTAGACGTAGATGTAGATGTAGACTGTAGACGTAGATGTAGATGTAGATGTAGACGTATAGATGTAGATGTAGACGTAGATGTAGATGTAGACGTAGATGTAGACGTAGATGTAGACGTAGATGTAGAAGATGTAGACGTAGATGTAGACGTAGTAGACGTAGATGTAGACGTGTAGACGTAGATGTAGATGTAGACGTAGACGTAGATGTAGACGTAGATGTAAACGTAGATGTAGACGTAGATGTAGATGTAGATGTAGATGTAGACGTAGACGTAGATGTAGATGTAGACGTAGATGCGATGTAGATGTAGACGTAGACGTAGATGTAGATGTAGACGTAGATGTAGATAGATGTAGATAGAGTAGATGTAGACGTAGTGTAGATGTAACGTAGATGTAGACGTAGATGTAGATGACGTAGATGTAGATGTAGACAATGTAGATGTAGAGACGTGTAGATGTAGATGTAGACGTAGACGAAGATGTAGATGTAGACGTAGACGTGTAGATGTAGATGTAGACGTAGACGTAGATGTAGATGTAGATGCGTAGATGTAGATGATAGACAGATGTAGATGTAGATGTAGACGTAGATAGATGTAGATGAAGACGTAGATGTAAACGTAGATATTGATGTAGATGTAGATGCAGATGTAGATGCAGATAGATGCAGATAGATGACAGTAGATGCAGATAGATGCGTAGATGCGTAGATGCGTAGATGCGTAGATGTAGATGTAGATGCGTAGATGTAGATGTAGATGTAGACGTAGATGTAGATGCGTAGATGTAGATGCGTAGATGCAGATAGATGCAGATAGATGTAGATGTAGATGCGTAGATGTAGATGCAGATAGATGCGTAGATGTAGATGTAGATGTAGATGTAGACGTAGATGTAGACGTAGATGTAGATGTAGACGATAGATGTAGACGTAGACGTAGACGTAGACGTAGATGTAGATGTAGACACGTAGATGTAGACGTAGATGTAGATGCAGATGTAGATGCAGATGTAGATGTAGATGTAGACGTAGATGTAGATGTAGATGTAGATGCAGATGTAGATGCAGATGTAGATGTAGATGTAGACATAGATGTAGATGTAGACGTAGATGTAGATGTAGACGTAGACGTAGATGTAGACGTAGATGTAGACGTAGACGTAGATGTAGACGTAGATGTAGATGTAGACGTAGACGTAGATGTAGATGTAGACATAGACGTAGATGCAGACGTAGATGTAGACGTAGATGTAAACGTAGATGTAGATGTAGATGTAGATGTAGATGTAGATGACGATGTAGATGTAGATGTAGACGTAGATGTAGATGTAGATGTAGATGTGTAGATGCGTAGACGTGTAGATGTAGATGTAAACGTAGATGTAGACGTAGATGTAGATGCAGATGTAGATGCAGATGTAGATGCAGATGTAGATGTAGATGTAGACATAGATGTAGATGAAGACGTAGATGTAAACGTAGATATTGATGTAGATGTAGAGATGTAGATGCAGATGTAGATGTAGACGTAGATGTAGATGAAGACGTAGACGTACATGTAAACGTAGACGTAGATGTAGACGTAGATGTAAACGTAGACGTAGACGTAGATGTAGATGTAGAATGTTAAACATTAGCGCTGCAGTAGATGTGTAAGTGTCGGAGGCAGTGGCGAGTGTGTGATTATTAATCACTGGATTGAGACGGGATTTCAGCTCTGCGTGTAAACAACACGTTGCTCAATGGAACGGTTTCTCAACACGGTTAGATGATACGGAAGTTCAGCCAGGGGTCGTTACAGTAACTGTAATTACACTGTGACCTTTGTGGAAGTGACTTTAATCATTATTCTGAGGGAAATTTCTATCTTACAGGTTTTGTTTTGTTACTGTGGTTACTGTGATTTCACAATACTTACTGGAAGGTTACACCATTCCCTCAAATATTATCTGTCTGTCTGTCTGTCTGTCTGTCTGGTAACCCCATCATCTATATATCTATTCCCAATCTTCTGGGAAGACATTCCCCTGGATGTTGTGGAAATTTGTGTGAGATTTTGTTGAGATTTGTGTGAGATTTTGTGGAGATTTTGTGAAATTCTGTGGAGATTTTGTGTGAGATTTTGTGAGATTTTGTGAGATTTTGTGAGATTTTGTGAGATTTTGTGAGATTTTGTGAGATTTTGTGGAGATTTTGTGAGATTTTGTGTTTTGTGTAAGTTGTGTGGAGACAGATTTTGTGTCAGATTTTGTGTGATATTTGTGTGAGATTTTATGGAAATTTGTGTGAGATTTTGTGTAAGATTTTGTGGAGACTTGTGTGAGATTTGTGTGAGATTTGTGTGAGATTTGTGTGATATTTTTTTGAGATTTTATGGAAATTTGTGGAGATTTTGTGAGATTTTGTGTGAGATTTTGTGTGAGATTTTATTGAGATTTTGTGTGAGATTTGTGTGAGATTTTATGGAAATTTGTGTGAGATTTTGTGTAAGATTTTGTGGAGATTTTGTTGAGATTTGTTTGAGATTTGTGTGATATTTTTTTTAGATTTTATGGAAATTTGTGTGAGATTTTGTTTGAGATTTTATGGAGATTTTGTTGAGATTCATCCCAAACATCTTCAATAGAGTTTACATTGGGAGATGTAACACTTCCAACTAAAATATTCATGGAGCTGGTTTGTCTAGGGCACTAGATCTATGGCTGATGTAGTGCGCATATATGTTATCTTTACTGTTTCTTTCATTTGACTCCAGTGATCTGGAGATGTTATCTTCTGTTTACACGTCTATTCTTTGAGCTTTGCAATTGTTCTCTGTAAGGTGAAACCAAGTGCAAGCTGGTAATTTGGTAATTACACACACACACACACACACACACACACACACACACACACACACACACACATACAGAGAGAGAGAGAGTGAGTGAAACCTAGACGATCACTAATCCTGACTCAGCACTTCATTACTGTTTACTCTCTGTCTCACCTGCTGATCTGAGGTTAGCGTCTGACAGAGGCTAATATTTCATATTTATAGTTACAGTTTATGTGTATGTGTGTGTGTTTAACCAGTGTTTGTTTTCTGTCACCTTATTTACCTGTGCCTCGTTTACAATCTCAAGTTTGACTTGAAACACCGGATGTTTCACAATCGCTTCCCAGATCTCTCACCTTCACCTGCATCTCATTACCTTCTATAGTCAATCCTCAAATACTCCGCAAATACTCCGCAAATACTCCTCAAATACTCCCCAAATACTCCCCAAATACTCCCCAAATACTCCTCTCCTCAAGACTCCCCAAATACTCCTCAAATACTCCGCAAATACTCCTCAAGTACTTCCCAAATACTCCTCAAAAACTCCCCAAATACTCCTCAAAAGCTGCCCAAAAACTCCTCAAATACTCATCAAATACTCCTCAAACACTCCTCAAATACTCATCAAATACTCCCCAAATACTCCCCAAATAATCATCAAAACTCCTCAAATACTCCTCAAAAGCTGCCCAAAAACTCCTCAAATACTCATCAAATACTCCTCAAACACTCCTCAAAACCTCCCCAAATACTCCTCAAATACTCCCCAAATACTCCTCAAAAGCTGCCCAAAAACTCCTCAAATACTCATCAAATACTCCCCAAATACTCCTCAAATACTCCTCAAAAGCTGCCCAAAAACTCCTCAAATACTCATCAAATACTCCCCAAATACTCCCCAAATACTCATCAAATACTCATCAAATACTCCCCAAATACTCCTCAAATACTCCCCAAATACTCCTCAAAAGCTGCCCAAAAACTCCTCAAATACTCATCAAATACTCCCCAAATACTCCCCAAATAATCATCAAAACTCCTCAAATACTCCTCAAAAGCTGCCCAAAAACTCCTCAAATACTCATCAAATACTCCCCAAATACTCCTCAAACACTCCTCAAATACTCATCAAATACTCCTCAAATACTCCCCAAATACTCCTCAAATACTCCTCCAAATACTCCTCAAATACTCCTCAAATACTCCTCAAATACTCCTCAAATACTCCTCAAATACTCCTCAAATACTCCTCAAATACTCCCCAAATACTCCTCAAATACTCCTCAAATACTCCTCAAATACTCCCCAAATCAAATACTCCAAAAACTCCCCAAATACTCCTCAAATACTCCAAATACAAATCCCCAAATACTCCTCAAATACTCAAAACTCCTCAAATACTCCTCAAAAGCTGCCCAAAAACTCATCAAATACTCCCAAAATTTCCCTCAAAAACTCCCCAAAAAGGCAAAAACACACAAGAATTGAACAGTGAATGGGAAGGAAAAAAAACACTTTTCTTTAGTGGATATTTTATTTACTTTATATTCGTAAATATTTCTTTAATTTCCACTTTTAGGATCTGCTCACCCGCCTCACGTCACTAACCCAATCACGGCCAGAAGAATCCTCACCG
>JACRUU010000022.1:1822772-1827772 GCA_030449085.1 Kryptopterus vitreolus
GTGTGTCCTCTATAGGCACGTGAGTCATGTTTCAGCATCTCAGGACCGTTGTTTGGAGCTCCATGTCTGCTGAGAGATGGTTGGAGTTGCAGATGGGACACTCGGCTTTTTTCACGTGACTCATGGGTATGAATCAGAGCAGCTGCGGGCGACTCATCACGACACAGGAGCGAAAAACAAACAGCACCCGATGCCAGGGTGTACAGTTGGTGACAGGACAGACAGTCAGACAGACAGACAGACAAACAGACAGACACCACCAGAGACATGAACATCTACAAACATCTACACCCTGCTGGTGTGTCGTCCCTGCTCTGTTTGATGTGGTAGTGTGTCCTGGACCAAAACACTTTCACTTATAGAAAAAGGTGTGTGTGTGTGTGTGTGTGTGTGTGTGTGTGTGTGTGTGTGTGTGTGTGTGTGTGTGTGTGTGGTTTTTAGAATTGGTCACATGAGCAACATTTAATTTAGTAAATACACAGGGTCAGTGTTTGATTAATGGGTCAGTGTTTGATGGTCAATGTTTGGTTAGTGTGTTAGTGTTTGAAGGTCAGTGTTTGAAGGTCAGTGTTTGGTTAGAGGGTCAGTGTTTGATGGTCAGTGTTTGGTTAGTGGGTCAGTGTTTGATGGCCAGTGTTTGGTTAGTGTGTCAGTGTTTGATGGTCAGTGTTTGAAGGTCAGTGTTTAGTAAGTGGGTCAGTGTTTGGTTAGTGGGTCAGTGTTTGATGTGGGTCAGTGTTTGGTTAATGGGTCAGTGTTTGATGGTCAGTGTTTGATGGTTTGGTTCGTGGTTAGTCAGTGTTTGGTTATGTGGGTCAGGTTATGTTCAGTGTTTGTCAGTGTTTGGTAGTGTGTCAGTGTGTGTTTAGTGGGTCAGTGTTTGGTAAGTGTGTTAGTGTTTGGTAAGTGTGTCAGCGTTTGGTCAGTGGGTCGGTGTTTGGTTAATGGGTCAGTGTTTGATGGTCAGTGCTTGGCTTGTGTGTCAGTGTTTGATGTGGCAGTGTTTGATGTTCAGTGTTTGTTTAGTGGGTCAGTGCTTGGCTTGTGTGTCAGTGTATCCATGATGTGTCAGTGTTTGATGTTCAGTGTTTGTTAAGTGGGTCAGTGCCTGGCTTGTGTGTCAGTGTATCAGTGATGTGGCAATGTTTGATGTTCAGTGTTTGTTTAGTGGTTCAGTGTTTGATGGTCAGTGTTTGTTTAGTGGGTCAGTGTTTGATGGTCAGTGTTTGTTTAGTAGGTCAGTGCTTGGCTTGTATGTCAATGTATCAGTGATGTGGCAGTGTTTGATGTTCAGTGTTTGTTTAGTGGGTCAGTGCTTGGCTTGTATGTCAGTGTATCAGTGATGTGGCAGTGTTTGATGTTCAGTGTTTGTTTAGTGGGTCAGTGTTTGATGTTCAGTGTTTGTTTAGTGGGTCAGTGCTTGGCTTGTATGTCAATGTATCAGTGATGTGGCAGTGTTTGATGTTCTGTGTTTGTTTAGTGGGTCAGTGTTTGGCTTGTATGTCAGTGTATCAGTGATGTGGCAGTGTTTGATGTTCAGTGTTTGTTTAGTGGGTTAGTGGTGTTGTTTAGTGGGTCAGTGCTTTGGCTTGTATGTCAGTGTATCAGTGATGTAGCAGTGTTTGATGTTCAGTGTTTGTTTAGTGGGTCAGTGTTTGTTTATGGGTCAGTGCTTGGCTTGTGTGTCAGTGTATCAGTGATGTGGCAGTGTTTGATGTTCTGTGTTTGTTTAGTGGGTCAGTGTTTGATGGTCAGTGCTTGGCTTGTGTGTCAGTGTATCAGTGATGTGGCAGTGTTTGATGTTCAGTGTTTGTTTAGTGGGTCAGTGTTTGATGGTCAGTGTTTGTTTAGTGGGTCAGTGCTTGGCTTGTATGTCAGTGTATCAGTGATGTGGCAGTGTTTGATGTTCAGTGTTTGTTTAGTGGGTCAGTGCTTGGCTTGTATGTCAGTGTATCAGTGATGTGGCAGTGTTTGATGTTCAGTGTTTGTTTAGTGGTTCAGTGTTTGATGGTCAGTGTTTGTTTAGTAGGTCAGTGCTTGGCTTGTATGTCAGTGTATCAGTGATGTGGCAGTGTTTGATGTTCAGTGTTGGTTTAGTGGGTCAGTGCTTGGCTTGTATGTCAGTGTATTAGTGATGTGGCAGTGTTTGATGTTCAGTGTTTGTTTAGTGGGTCAGTGCTTGGCTTGTATGTCAGTGTATCAGTGATGTGGCAGTGTTTGATGTTCAGTGTTTGTTTAGTGGGTCAGTGTTTGTTTAGTGGGTCAGTGCTTGGCTTGTATGTCAGTGTATCAGTGATGTGGCAGTGTTTGATGTTCAGTGTTTGTTTAGTGGTTCAGTGTTTGATGGTCAGTGTTTGTTTAGTGGGTCAGTGCTTGGCTTGTATGTCAGTGTATCAGTGATGTGGCAGTGTTTGATGTTCAGTGTTTGTTTAGTGGGTCAGTGCTTGGCTTGTATGTCAGTGTATCAGTGATGTGGCAGTGTTTGATGTTCAGTGTTGGTTTAGTGGGTCAGTGCTTGGCTTGTATGTCAGTGTATCAGTGATGTGGCAGTGTTTGATGTTCAGTGTTGGTTTAGTGGGTCAGTGCTTGGCTTGTATGTCAGTGTATCAGTGATGTGGCAGTGTTTGATGTTCAGTGTTTGTTTAGTGGGTCAGTGTTTGTTTAGTGGGTCAGTGCTTGGCTTGTATGTCAGTGTATCAGTGATGTGGCAGTGTTTGACTGACAGCTCGGTGTTGGAGTGAAGATGATTGATGGCTTTGTAAAAGGGAACGCAGCTCTTTTGAGTGAACTGCGTGGTGAATTTTTGATGCGTAGTCACATCACATACACCATCTGTCTATCAAACACACACACGCACGCTCGAAATGTCAGCAACATCACTGCACATGCTCGTGCTGCGATATGTGTGTGTGTGTGTGTGTGTGTGTGTGTGTGTGTGTGTGTGTGTGTGTGTGTGTGTAATGTCTTGATATTGCCTCCTCCTTTTAGACTTTCGTTTTATTTTTCTTATTCGGATCCTGCTTGTTTGTTCCAGCAACCTGTGAGGTTGTTGCTTTCCCTGCTTTATAGTGTGTGTGTGGTGTGTGTGTGTGTGTGTGTGTGTGTGTGTGTGTGTGTGTGTGTGTGTGTGTTTCACAGTGGTAATGATTAAAGTCCCTTTGTAATGAAAGCATGTAAATCACAAACATAATGGACAGCATGTTTTGTGTCCTGGTGGTCTCAGGCGTATACACACCTCTGCGGTGGTCCAACAGTGTGTGTGTGTGTGTGTGTGTGTGTGTGGGGGGGGGGGCATCCACTGTCAGCCTTAATACTCTGAGACAGGCCATGCAGTGATGACTAAGAGGTGGTGTGTTAGGGGAAACCCCCGGTGGGGCCTCACCGTTGACACACAGTCGAACTCCATCATCTGCTGCTGTAGACCAGAGGACGCACAAACTGTGAACATGTTGGGGAACCTTCGGAGCCCTGATGCCATATAATGTTTATTTATTTATTTCTTCTTTTTTTTTTTAAATTCCGGAATTAATTGATTCACCTGTTTGATTGACAGGTCAAACACTGTGTGAAGAAACACTGACTCTTTAATAAGCCAGTGTTTGATTGACAGGCCAGTCTTTGATCACCATGTTTGATTGATGAGTCAGTGTTTATTTGAAAGGTTATGGTATGATTGACAGGTCGGTGTTTTATTTACAAGTTTAGTGTTTGATTGGAGTCAGTGTTGGATTTACATGTCAGTGTTTGATTGACAGTTTAGTGTTTGATTGACATGTCCTTATTGACAGTGTTTGATTGACAGTTTAGTGTTTGATTGACATGTCATTGTCTTATTGACAGTTTAGTGTTTGATTGACATGTTACTTGTTTGATTGACAGTTTTAGTGTTTGATTGACAGTTTAGTGTTTGATTGACATGTCCTTGTTTGATTGACAGTTTTAGTGTTTGATTGACAGTTTAGTGTTTGATTGACATGTCCTTGTGTTTGACAGTTTTGACAGTTTAGATTGACAGTTTAGTGTTTGAATTGACAGTTTAGTGTTTGATTGACAGGTTTGATTGATTTAGTTTGATTGACAGGTTAGTGTTTGATTGACAGTTTAGTGTTTGATTGACAGTTTAGTGTTTGATTGACAGGTTAGTGTTTGATTGACAGGTTAATGTTTGATTGACAGGTTACTGTTTGATTGACAGTTTAGTGTTTGATTGACATGTCCTTGTTTGATTGACAGTTTAGTGTTTGATTGACAGTTTTAGTGTTTGATTGACAGTTTAGTGTTTGATTGACAGTTTAGTGTTTGATTGACATGTCATTGTCTTATTGACAGTTTAGTGTTTGATTGACAGTTCTTGTTATTGTTTTTGTTTGATTGACAGTTTAGTGTTTGATTGACAGTTTAGTGTTTGATTGACAGTTTAATGTTTGATTGACAGTTTAGTGTTTGATTGACAGTTTAGTGTTTGATTGACAGTTTGTTGACAGGTTACTGTTTGATTGACAGTTTTAGTGTTTGATTGACAGTTTAGTGTTTGATTGACAGTGTTAGTGTTTGATTGACAGTTTAGTGTTTGATTGACATGTCCTTGTTTGATTGACAGTTTAGTGTTTGATTGACAGTTTAGTATTTTATTAACAGTTTGTGTTTGATTGACATGTCATTGTCTTATTGACAGTTTAGTGTTTGATTGACAGTCATTGTCTTATTGACAGTTTAGTGTTTGATTGACAGTTAATGTCTTTTGACAGTTTAGTGTTTGATTGACAGTTTTAGTATTGACAGTTATTTTAGTGACAGTTTAGTGTTTGATTGACATGTCATTGTCTTATTGACAGTTTAGTGTTTGATTGACAGGTCGAGATTCGACCTCGAGTGTTTTATTAGAAGTGGCTGCCAGAAAATAACTGCAAAAAATATACTTCCTCCTTTTTTTTCTTTTTTCTCTTTTCTTCTGATTATTATTTATAATTTTATAAACACGGTGCGACAAATATCAGCGA
>JACRUU010000022.1:1831951-1841951 GCA_030449085.1 Kryptopterus vitreolus
ACGTTGTATTTGATACTAAACGAGTCCGGGTTCGGGGTTTGGACGTCTCTCTGTGGACGTCTCCGAACCCCGAACATGGTCTCGACTCATGAACATGAACATGGTCTAGACTCGATATCACCTGGACTATTTTTAGCAGGAGACTCCGGTTTCTGGTGGCCGACAGGAAGGAAGATGGAAACTCCGGACAGGAAATCCCCGCATCATGGGTCATGTGATCGGAGGTGCTTTTTAAATCACTTTGAAGTGGGAAAAAAAGTCACTTTTCTTGGTGTGTTTTTTGTTTTTGCACCCGGGACTGTGAGGTTTTTATCTTTGTAGGACCAAATCTGTGTGAAACACCAGTGCCCCCTAGAGGACATAGGTAGGGGAGGTGTGGTAGCCCAGTGGTGTTAAGGTGTTGGACTCTGGACCGTACGATCACGGGTTCAAACCCCACCACCACCAAGAGGCCACTAGTGGTCCCTTGAGCAAGTACCTAAACACCTCAATTAAGTGGCTCTGGATAAGGGCGTCGGCCAATGCTGTAAATGTAAAATGTTAAGGGCCTTGCTTAAGGACCCAAGAGTGGCAGCTTGGTGATACTGGGGCTCGAACCCCCGACATTCTGATCACTAGCCCGGGAATCGAACTCCGGGCCCACTAGCCTAACTTTGCAATCCGAAGAAATATATATATATATATATATATATATATATATATATATAGTGTGTGTGTGTGTGTGTGTGCATTGGGCCGGAGCGATATATCGAATGCTAGCGATAATATCGCGATAATTTTTCATGTCGATATAAAATATCGAATGTTTCAAATGCAAGCATATTTGTACGATGAATAATCACATTCCCTTACGTATTACCGGACAAGAGAAGTGAGGGAGGGGAAGGGGGAGGGGGCATTTGTATACACCTTAGCAAAATGGAGATCAATCTATCCATCTACACACATATCATTTAAGCAGAGGTTATTCGTATTCGTTCGTATTATAAAGTCTGGCCCGGGAGTTTCATTTGCCAGGTTGCTGCAATTCCTGTCTGGTTACGGAGAGTGTGAATCTTCCATCCTGCTCTCAGACAGGTCCGAACACCACCGCTGCATGTCTCATACAGACGGCCTATTGTACACACACACACACACACACACACACACACACACAACTGCGCTATTGTGTCTCCATGTCAGGACGACGGGCCCCTGGACACATGCTCCATGACTCACACTTGTCTCCAGTGTCAGGGATCTTCTGGATGACCCTCGCTGTCTTCCAGACATTTCGCCGCAGTCAGCAGGAATGAAAAAGTGGAGCGATAGAGACGGGGGTGAATGTTGGCTTGTCAACTTTTTTTTTCCCCTCCCGTCAGCATAAAAAGACAAGAAGAGCCAGAGGCTGGGAAAAATCAGACACAGACAAACAGACGGGAGACAGAGACGGGATTATCCCCGATCACTTTTGTTTTTGGGGCCTGGCTCGGGTACCTATCGTTAAATAATGTATATCCGGAGATCAGAGAGGACCCCAAAAAAAATCATTGCCTGATGACGTCATTGACATTCCCCGTTTTCCCAATTCCCAAGTTCCACCTACATACAAATTTCCCACACTTGTCCCTGGATGTGCTAGCAGGAACACTAGGCACACCAAACCTGTTCCTAAAGCATCCGGGAAAAATCTCCTGCTCTGAAGTTCCCGGACCTGTTTGGGATGAACGTGAACGCTGAGTGAACCCCAGGCCTCCTCACCTTACAGTATTTGGCAAGACACCCTTATCCAGAGCGACTTCCAACAGAGCAATTGAGGGTTAAGTGGCAAAGTCCCCCTAGTGGTAGTGGTGGTGGGATTTGAACATGCAATCTTCCGGTCTAGAGGCCAATGCCTTAACCACTGAGCTACCTTTATTTGTCACATATACATTATCCCAGCATATCCCGGCTTGTTTTTGGAAGCTGGGGACAGAGTGCGGGGTTGGCCATGGTACGGCGCCCCCTGGAGAACAGAAGGCCTTCCTCAAAAGGTCCAAATGGTGGCAGCTCGGCCATACCGGGGCTCGAACCCCTGACCTTCCGATCAGCAGTCCAGCTACATCTTCCAGAACATCTTCCCAGAAGAGTGGATCCTTATTGCAAGGGAATAAATAAATAAATAAATATGGAATGGGGAAAAATACATACGTCACTTAGAGGTGAATCCACAAGCTTTGGCTTCGACGGGGTGAAAAACAAAGGCATCATTGTGTCCCGTTTAAAGAGAATGACCCGAGTCGGTTGTCCACGGTACGGGTTGGAGTGGGACCGAGAAAGCAGCGTGAAGATGAATGTGTAGAAGGTCACTGAGTCACTCGTGCACTGCACTGGTCCACTTTGTCCGTCACAAGGACGTCCACTCATGTCTCCGGAGCTGCTGTTGATGCGTGCGGTCAGCTGGAGGACAGAAATAAACCAGTCCGTCCTCGGCTCCAGGCCTTAATGTCGCTGACGAGGCGACCGCCAAGCCGCAGACGGGGCCGATAAGCATCGTGCTAACATGTGCTGATCGGCACGACACTAACGGCTCGGGTAGCTGATGAGGCATAAAGACGTTCACTTTGTAGATCAGGTCATGTCTGCCATTTTGCAACATTCCAAATTGCTCTGTATCCATATTTTGGGACCGGGCTGGATACCAGTGCTTTGTAGAATAGAATAGTCTTGGAGCACAGGGTCAGCCATGATACAGTTCCCCCCGGAGCACAGGGTCAGCCATGATACAGTTTCCCCTGGAGCACAGGGTCAGCCATGAAACAGTTTCCCCTGGAGCACAGGGTCAGCCATGACAGCCAGTCAGTTTCCCCCTGGAGCACAGGGTCAGCCATGATAACAGTTCCCCCTGGAGCACAGGGTGGACACAGCAGTTCCCCTGGACCATGACACAGCACACCATTCAGTTTTCCCCCGGAGCACAGGGTCAGCCATGATACAGTTCCCCCCTGGAGCACAGGGTCAGCCATGAAACAGTTCCCCCTTCCCCCCAGAGCACAGGGTCAGCCATGATACAGTTCCCCCTGGAGCACAGGGTCAGCCATGAAACAGTTTCCCCTGGAGCACAGGGTCAGCCATGATACCTGGCGGTGTGAGGCGAACGTGCTAACCACTAAACCACAGTGCCCCCGAGTGTATAATATAATAATATATATATATATATATATATATATATATATATATATATATAATTATATATTTATTTTACACTATAAATCTTTAACCGAAAGTTTTCCGTATGATACACTAACGCTTTGCTAATTGGAGAGCGACAGAGAGAGAGGGAGAGAGAGAGGGAGAAAGAGAGAGAGAGAGAGAGAGAGAGAGATAGAATGTTGTTATCAATTTTATTATCCTCCTTCTTTTCGGGAAACCACGCCGCAATTTTACTACATTTATTACTCCCTTTATTACTCAGCATGGACAGACAGACAGAGAGAGACAGACAGATTAATAGATAGATAAATATCACCTCTCTTTTTTCTTCTTTTTTTTTAATCCCCCTTTCTCGGGTATTTATCTCGGGGGTTTTTTTCATGGTCGTTTTCATCGCGTCTTCCGTACTTCTCTCCTTCTCTTTCTCTAACTTCACCTCCCACTCTCTCTCTCTCTCTCTCTCTCTCTCCTTATCTCTCTCTCTCTCTCTCTCTCTATCTCTCTCTCTCTCTCTTCTCTCTTTCTCTCTGTTCCACCCACTAGAGCGATTAAGTCAGTTTCCACTCAAACTTTCTGGCCTTATAACTGCTTTTCATCACGTTCGCTTCCTGTAGGCCACATCTCCTAACATTCCCCCCTCCCCGCCTGTGTGTGTGTGTGTGTGTGTGTGTGAGTGTGTGTGTGTGTGTGTGTGTTGTGGTGTTATCAGTTTATAGGTGGAATCTGTGAGTTCATGACCCTTCACAGAGAGAGGGTTCAGAGCGAGGTTTGTGTTGTCATGGCGATTCCTAGGGAAAGTGATGAGTAAATGAAAAATCAGAGAAGAGTGAGGTAAACACACACACACACACACACACACACACACACACACACACACACACACACACACACACACACACACCACACACACCACACACACACACACACACAAGGGCTGGGGATGTTAGGAGATGTGGCCTACAGGAAGCGAGCGCTTCGTCGTTCTGCGGAAGACGTTTCAGTGGGTTCAGCGATTGTTTGAGCTTATCGCTTCTCGTGGGTGGAACAGAGAGAGAAAGAGGGAGGGGGGAGGGAGGGAGAGAGGGAAGGGAGGGATAGAGAGAGGGAGGGAGGGGTGTTAAAAGAGAACGAGGAAGGTGATATGATAAGCGAAATGTAGAGCGAAAAGAGCAAATGAAGGACGAGAGACTGAGGGAGATGTGCAGGAAGAAGTGAAAAAAAGAGGGGAAGGAAAGGTGTGAAGGAAAAAAAGCGAGAGTAGAGAGAGACAGACAGGCACAAAGGTAATGTCGGAGGAAGAGAGAAAGAGGGTGTATAAGAGGGTGAGACAGACGCAGAGACGGAGAGAGACAGAGAGACACTAGACAGATAGACAGATAGTCTGACGGACATGTGAGAGAAAAGAGAAAGAGATGGAAAGAAAGAATAAAGGGAGACAGACAGAGAGAGACATACTGTGAGAGACAGACAGACAGAATGGCAGACGTAGAGAAAGAATTAAAGGAGACAGAGCGAGATAGAGAGAGACGGTGAGGTAGAAGAATTAAAAGGCAGCTGGAGAAAGAGAGAGAGAGAGAGGAGAGAGAGAGAGAGGAGAGAGATAGAGAGAGAGAGAGAGAGAGAGAGAGAGAAAGAGAGAAGTAGTCAGATGTAGAGAGTGAAAGGAGAGAGAACAGAGAGAGAGAGAGATAGGAGAGAGAGGTGAGAAGAAGTAAAGTCATCGTGAGAGATAGGATAGAGAGAGAGAAGATAGAGAGAGAGATAGAGATTGAGTAGAGAGTAGATTAGAAGAATAAAAGGTCAGTGAAAGAGAGAAAGAAAGAGATTGAGAGCCGAACGAGAGAGAGGAGAGGGGGGTAAGATAAAAGTCAGTGTTGAGGTAGAAGAATAAAAAGGCAGCAAGAGAGAGAGTTAGAGGATTGTAGTGTTAGAGGTATAGAAGTAAAAGTCAGCGAGAGAGAGGAAGAGAGAGAGAGACACACAGAGAGAGATAGGTAGAATGAATAAAATAGTCAGCGAGAGAGAGAGAGAGAGGTAGAAGAATAAAAGGTCAGTGAAAGAGAGAGAGAAAGAGTGAGAGAGAGTGTGAGGTAGAAGAATAAAAGGGCAGCAAGAGAGAGAGAGAGAGAGAGAGAGAGGGGGGTAGAAGAATAAAAGGACAGCGAGAGAGAGGTAGAAGAATAAAAAGTCTATGAGAGAGAGAGAGAGAAAGATAGAGAGTGTGAGGTAGAAGAATAAAAAGGCAGCAAGAGAGAGAGAGAGAGAGAGAGAGGTAGAAGAATAAAAAGACAGCGAGAGGAGAGAGAGAGGCAGAAAGGCACACGAAAAGAAAGAGTGAGATAGACATAGAAAGGGAGAAAGACAGAATGAATGCCAGATAGACAGAGAAAGAAAGAATGAAAGAAGACAGAGAGAGAGAGAGAGAGAGAGAGTAGAGAGGTTTAGAAGAAATAAAGAGACGGACAGACAGCGAGTGACATGTTCAGACTTTCCCTATGGAGAAGTTAAAGTGAACATCAGCGCCGCCGCCTCTGCCTACAGCAACACACAGAGCTGTCGGCTCTCACACACACACACACACACACACACACACACACACACACACACACACACACACACACACACACACTCGCGCTCGGCCCGGAGGCGGTTTCGTTTTTCTCTCTGCATAAACCGATCCGTTGCTCTTTTTCTCTCCGCATCACAACGCTAACGGGACTCGCGGTAACCATGACGACTCGCTCCGTCCTCCGTCCCCGTCCCTCCTCTTCGGCGTCCCAGCAGCATGATGGGACGTGTCAAGGTCTAAATCACACATCACCCGAGCCCTTCATAGTGCACAGTGGGATTTGAGACGCGGCCCAGGCTAATTACTGTACACACACACACACACACACACACACACACACTTTTCCAGGCTAATCTCACAGCTCAGGGTGTTAAACACACCGTGTAAGTGCTTTTTAAAATACATCTCACCACAGCACATGGTGTTAACGGCTTGGACTGCAGTCTGTAAACAAATGACTCACTTATATTTCGGCTTCACTTTCCTCGACAGGAGGAAACGATTACTTACATGTGTCAACCCCCCCCACCCGCCACCCGCCACATCTCCGTCACTCTTCCACCAGATTCGGCGTGGGATCCGTTCTTGCTGAGGATTCCGAGACCTGAGGTGTCCAAATACTTTTGGCATGAACACAGTCTAAACACTGGCTATGGGATCATTTGCTGCATTGTGAAAAATGGCAAACACAACAAAGAACACCCAGGACTGTCGAGAAACTCCTCAGAGAGATACAAACATTACAGCATGGTCAAATTCTTTCTTCCTATATCTCAGATAGTTTGGAAGCTGGATACGACTTCCCATGGAGCTCGCAGAGGGTGAAGGGCTTTGACCAAGGACCCAAAAGTGCCGGCTTGGGGATACCGGGGCTCGAAACCACCGACCTTCCGATCAGTAGCCCAGCGCCTTAAACCACTGAGCTATACATCTCCACCTTATTAAGCTACCCTGCCCCCCTACTAAGCTAATCCCTCACCCAACACTCAGCTACCACTCCCCCCCACTTGAGCTACCCCTCCCCCCCTCCTCTGAGCTACCCCTTTCCCAACACCCTTTCCCAACACTCAGCTACTCTTCCCCCACACTGAGCTACCTCTCACTCTAATAAGCTACCCCTCCCCCCACTTGTGCTACCCCCCCCCCACTACTAGGTACCCCTCTTCCCAACCCTCAGCTATCTCTTCCCCTACTAAGCAACCCTCTCTCCTCCGCTAAGTTACCCCCCTAACCAATAAACCATCCCCCCCTAACCCCACTCAGCTACCCCTCCCTCCCACTGTGCTATAAAAACCCCCCCTACCCACTAAGCTAAAAACCCCTCTCTGAGCTACTCTGAGCTACTCCCCCCCCACTAAGCTACCCCTCTCTGAGCTACTCCCCCCACCGAGCTAAGCTACCCCTCACGCTACTCCTGAAACCCCTCTCTGAGCTACTCTGAGCTACTCCTCCCACTAAGCTACCCCTCTCTGAGCTACTCTGAGCTACTCCCCCCACTAAGCTACCCCTCTCTGAGCTACTCCCCCCACTAAGCGAAAGCTACCCCTCTCTCTGAGCTACTCTGAGCTACCCCTCCTCCCACTAAGCTACCCCTCTCTGAGCTACTCTGAGCTACTCCTCCCACTAAGCTAAGAAACTAAATCCCCTCTCTGAGCTACTCTGAGCTACTCCCCCCACTAAGCTAAAAAACTAAAAATAAGCCTACCTCTCTGAGCTACTCTGAGCTACTCCTCCCCCCACTAAGCTATCCCTCTCTGAGCTACTCTGAGCTACTCCCCCCACTGAGCTACTGCTACCCCTTCCCCCCACTAAGGTACCCCTCTCCCAACACTCAGTTACACCCTTCCCCAACTGAGCTCCCCCGTACTAAGCTACCCCCTTCCCCCAACTGAGCTACCCCTCTCTCAACCTCAGAGCTACACCCTCACCCCCACTGAGATCCCCCGTCAGCTACCTCCTTCACACCCTCCCCCGTACTAAGCTACCCCCCCACTGAGCTACCCCCGTACAAGCTACCTCCCTTCCCCCACTGAGATCCCCCGTACTAAGCTACCTCCTTCCCCACTGAGCTCCCCCGTACTAAGCTACCTCCTTCCCCCAACTGAGCTACCCCTCCCCCCCAGTGAGGTACCCCTCCCCTTCTTAGAAGATGTCATGCCTCTGCACCAACGTTTTGAGGTTCGTACCTGCTGTGAACTGTTTCCAAAAGAGGGCTTTTCGATTTCATTAGACCAGTGCTATAGTGCAGAGACAGCAAAGTCGGATCCACGAGTCGCCCGATAATGAAAACGATTCATCGTGGAAACGGCGCGCGCTATAATGACTGGAGGGAATTTTTTTTCCCAAAGGCCCGGCGTCCGAGAGCGAGGAGACGGAGAGCAGAGCGTGAGTACAGATCGAGCAGTGAGGGCTCAGCCGTTAACTGCAGTAACAGTCAGTTAGTGCTGAGGAACATCCTGTTTTTATTGTTTTGTTTTTTGCTTCCAAAAAACGACAACGAATCTGTCGCTTTTTTCCTCTGTTTGTGTTAAATGTGATGTCGGACTACCTTACAGCACAAATGCCTAGAAACACTTCTCTACGAAGATGTATCTCTTACACACACACACACACACACACACACTCTCTTCCTCTTTCTTTCGAATTCTCAGCCACAACACACACACACTTGTGGTTTGATCTGGATGTCGGCGCTCGCTGCAACACCGGCTGCTTCGTCACCGCAACAGAAACTAAAAAAAAAAAATCCCTTGTTCATCTGCTCATAGAGACACAAAAAAACGTGGCGGTGTACGTATAGTGGGATCTAACACTATAGGGCCTCCAAATGATGGGCCTCCACACTATGGGGCCTCCAAACTATAGGGTCTCATAAATATGGGACCTCCAAATAATGGGCCTCCATACTATGGGCCTACAAACTATAGGGTCTCATAAATATGGGACCTCCAAATAATGGGCCTCCAAACAATAGTGTCTCAACACTATAGGGCCTTCAAATAATGGGAATCCACACTATGGGGCCTCCAAACAATAGGGTCTCAACACTATAGGGCCTCCAAATAATGGGAATCCACACTATGGGGCCTCTAAACTATGGGAGCTCCAGATTACAGGGCCTCCAAATAATGGGCCTCCACACTATGGGGCCTCCAAACTATAGGGTCTCATAAATATGGGACCTTCAAATAATGGGCCTCCATACTATTGGGCCTCCAAACTATAGGGTCTCATAAATATGGGACCTCGAAATAATGGGCCTCCAAACAATAGTGTCTCAACACTATAGGGCCTCCAAATGATGGGCCTCCACACTATGGGGCCTCCAAACTATAGGGTCTCATAAATATGGGACCTTCAAATAATGGGCCTCCATACTATTGGGCCTCCAAACTATAGGGTCTCATAAATATGGGACCTCGAAATAATGGGCCTCCAAACAATAGTGTCTCAACACTATAGGGCCTCCAAATGATGGGCCTCCACACTATGGGGCCTCCAAACTATAGGGTCTCATAAATATGGGACCTTCAAATAATGGGCCTCCATACTATTGGGCCTCCAAACTATAGGGTCTCATAAATATGGGACCTCCAAATAATGGGCCTCCAAACAATAGTGTCTCAACACTATAGGGCCTCCAAATAATGGGAATCCACACTATGGGGCCTCTAAACTATGGGAGCTCCAGATTACAGGGCCTCCAAATAATGGGCCTCCACACTATGGGGCCTCCAAACAATAGGGTCTCAACACTATAGGGCCTCCAAATGATGGGCCTCCACACTATGGGGCCTCCAAACTATAGGGTCTCATAAATATGGGACCTCCAAATAATGGGCCTCCATACTATGGGCCTACAAACTATAGGGTCTCATAAATATGGGACCTCCAAATAATGGGCCTCCAAACAATAGTGTCTCAACACTATAGGGCCTCCAAATGATGGGCCTCCACACTATGGGGCCTCCAAACTATAGGGTCTCATAAATATGGGACCTTCAAATAATGGGCCTCCATACTATTGGGCCTCCAAACTATAGGGTCTCATAAATATGGGACCTCCAAATAATGGGCCTCCAAACAATAGTGTCTCAACACTATAGGGCCTCCAAATAATGGGAATCCACACTATGGGGCCTCTAAACTATGGGAGCTCCAGATTACAGGGCATCCAAATAATGGGCCTCCACACTATGGGGCCTCCAAACAATAGGGTCTCATAAATATGGGACCTCCAAATAATGGGCCTCCATACTA
>JACRUU010000022.1:1849217-1854217 GCA_030449085.1 Kryptopterus vitreolus
GAAAGAAAGAAAGAAAAAAAAAAGAAGAAAGAAAGAAGAGAAAGAAAGAAGAAAGAAAGAAAAGAAGGAAGGGAAGAACGGAATACCAAAAGGAAAAGAAAAGAAACAAACAAGGTAACAATGAAATACAAATAAAAAACAGAAAACAAACAAATCCGTGTGTAAAATAAAAAGTGGTGTTTAGTGAAATAAAGGATGGAAAGAGGAAGAAAAAGAAGGAGAAGAAAGGACGAGCTGGACGTGCTGTAATCCCAATGAGCGTCCACTCGGACGTCTCTATTAATGATCCACTCGCTTCATTATACCGCCATAATGAGGAGCGGGAAAAGGGGGCAAGGCATCATGGGTAATGAGCTTTGTAGGACACGAACAATAAATGCCTGGCGCAAAAGGGTTTCGATCTATCCACAGCTCATGTAGCAGACGGGGGGGGGGGACGACACAACAACAACAACAACAACAACAAACAACAATAACCAGGATTCAATCGTTCATTCACAACCTTCAAACCACACTTTCATTCATTCACACCTTCAACCACACTTTCATTCATTCACACTTTTCAATCACACATTCATTCATTCACACCTTCAACCACACTTTCATTCATTCACACTTTCATTCATTCACACCTTCAACCGCACATTTTCATTCATTCACACATTCATTCATTCACATTCACCACACTTTCATTCATTCACACCTTCAACCACATTCATTCATTCACAACCACACCTCATTCATTCACACCTTCACCACACTCATTCATTCATTCACACCTTCATTCCACACATTCACACATTCATTCATTCACACCTTCAACCACACTTTCATTCATTCACACCCTCACACACTTCACATTCTTCACACACACATTCATTCATTCACACCTTCACATCCACACATTCATTCATTCACACCTTCACACTTCATTCTTCACATTCATTCATTCACACCTTCAACCACACTTTCATTCATTCACACCTTCAGCCACACTTTCATTCATTCACACCTTCATTCATTCACACCTTCAACCACACTTTCATTCATTCACACCTTCATTCACACCTTCATTCATTCACACACCTTCATTCATTCACACCTTCATTCATTCACACCTTCAACCACACTTTCATTCATTCACACCTTCAACCACACTTTCATTCATTCACACCTTCATTCATTCACACTTTCATTCATTCACACCTTCAACCACACTTTCATTCATTCACACCCTCATTCATTCACACCTTCAACCACACATTCATTCATTCACACCTTCAACCACACTTTCATTCATTCACACTTTCATTCATTCACACCTTCAGCCACACTTTAATTCATTCAAACCTTCATTCATTCACACCTTCAACCACACTTTCATTCATTCACACCTTCAACCACACTTTCATTCATTCACACCTTCATTCATCCAAACATTCATTCATTCAAACCTTCATTCATTCACACCTTCATTCCTTCACACCTTCATTCACATCTTCATTCATTCACATCTTCATTCATTCACCTTCATTCATCTACACCTTCATTCACACCTTCATTCATTGATTCATGATGGTGATGATGATTCATTCATTCACACCATTCACAGTAAAGGAATAGAAGTAAATGTATTGAGGAATCACCGATAATCTTTCGTTCCGGGTTTTTTCTCCTTTTCTCTTCAGAGGGGAAAAAATAACGAGTGTAGAAAGTGTGTGAGGAAAATCTTACCTTCGATCCGCGTTCGTTAAAAATGATTTCCACGTCTAAAATCTTCCCGAATTGCTGGAAAAGAGGAAAAGAGAAAAGCAGTTCAGGTGACGGACGAGTGGAGCGTTTTCTCCTCCTTAACGAGTCCGTAACGAGGGAGACTTTTTAATTGGCGTATTATTCCAATTAAACCCGGTTAGCGTCTCTGGAGCTCGTCCGGTCGCCGTCATTCAGCCGAGTCAGGGAAGAAGTGGAGTCGCGGTTCGAGGGGACGTCATGTGACTCGGGAGGACGGAAAGATAATCGGATGCTTCAAAGCAACAGCTACAAAGTGACACGCAAATCTGGATCTGATTACATTTATAAGTCGGGATAATTTGATTTTTATTCAATTATCAGAGTCAGAATGGAGTCAGAGTCGGTGTAATGCCTCGACAGGCTTCCTGCGGGTGTCTCGTCAACAGTAAAACCTCTCCGGTGTTTAACGAAGCCTTAACGCGCCGTCACATTCGCTTAATTATCCTGATTAAAAGGTCATCAGTAACATCAGGGACTGTTTATTACTATTGAGCAGGTCCAGAACCTGTCCTGCCCCAATCCTGACTCTACCCCTGACTCTACCCCTGACTCTACCCTACCCTAACCCTGAATGTACACTGACTCTACACTGCCCTAACCCTGACTCTAACCCTGACTCTATCCTACCCTAACCCTGACTCTATCCTGACTCTATCCTGACTCTACCCTGCCCTAACCCTGACTCTACCCTGCCCTAATCCTGACTCTACCCTGGCTCTACCTTGCCCTAATCCTGACACTACCATGACTCTACCCTGCCCTAATCCTGACTCTACCTTGACTCTACCCTGCCCTAATCCAGACTCTACACTGCCCTAACCCAGACTTTACCCTGACTCTACCCTGACTCTACCCTGCCCTAATCCTGACTCTACCCTGACTCTAACCTGCCCTAATCCTGACTCTACCTTGACTCTACCTTGCCCTAATCCAGGCTCTACACTGACTCTACCCTGCCCTAATCCTGACTCTACCTTGACTCTACCTTGCCCTAATCCAGGCTCTACACTGACCTAACCCTGACTCTACCCTACCTTAACCCTGACTCTACTCTGCCCTAACCCAGACTTTACCCTGACTCTACCCTGCCCTAATCCTGACTCTACCTTGTCTCTACCCTGCCCTAATCCTGACTCTACCTTGACTCTACCTTGCCCTAATCCAGACTCTACACTGACCTAACCCTGACTCTACCCTACCCTAACCCTGACTCTACTCTGCCCTAACCCTGACCCTATCCTGACTCTACCCTGCCCTATATATCTATATAGTGTATATGATGTGTATAATGTAAAAATATAATATATATATATATATATATATATATATATTTGTGTGTGTGCATAAGTATACACATCATATACACTCTCTCTCTCTCTCTCTCTCTCTCTCTCTATATTATATATATATATATATATATATATACATAAAATGAATATATATGCATATATACTATATATATATATATATATATTGTACATCGTGTACGTTGCGTGATCTTCTCGCCCAACCTCTAATGAGCAGCTTTACCCTATTAATGCTAATAACTTACGGTAAGGTCGTAACGAGCGAACGCTAATCAGCAACACTTTTCACAACGTCTGCCTCGACTCTTCTGCCTTTCCGGAGTGAGAGTGAGAGCGAGAGCGAAAGACGGCCTTTAGCATCGTGCCGGATAACTTTTTTTCCCCCGCTGGTGGTAACAGATGGAGCGTATAGGAGAGGAATTGGCACGGCGGGGCAGGCGGGGTTCGGTAGCGAGCGCCTCGAGGGCAGTGAGAACAAGGCGCGGTGCCTCGTAGCGCTCGTGAGCGATTACTGCAGCACATTTGGCCGGATGGCTCGACACGCGTCCGTTGCAAATAGACAAAGTTTTGGATGGTGATAAATTTCCCGGCCGGCTCTTGCCAAACGCCGCTAACGGCGATCAATTCAAAACCGGTGCCAGCTCTCGTGCGCGAGTGTGTGTGTGTGTGTGTGTGTGTGTGTGTGTGTGTGTGCGCTCTTAACAAGCCCTCCTATCATCATAAATCCACGAGCCACAAACACTTTCACCACATACACAAAGCCTGTGAGCTAATTACCAACTCGGCCCGGCGCTGATCCAACACGCAGAACAATAAAGCAGACAATTAGAGAGAGGGAGAGAGAGAGAGAGGGAGGGAGAGAAAGAAAGAGAGAGAGAGAGAGAGAGAGAGAGAAAGAGATGTGGCATGTTTTATGCATGGACAGCTTTGCTGTAATTAATATTGGACCTATGACAGAGTGTTCATAAACACATAACCGCGTGTGTGTGCGCGTGTGTGTGTGCGTGTGTGTGTGTGTGTGTGTGTGTGTGTGTGTGTGAGACCCCGAACTAATGAGTGCTGCTCGAACGAGCCAAAAATGCAGCTGTTATTGAGCTACGGTTCAACAACAGGAAACAGAGGAGAGGAACGTCTGGCCAGAAATGAAATGTACACAACATTCCCTTTCATCCAAGAGCCGTTAGTCAGCCAAGACACACACACACACACACACACACACACACACACACACATTCGCCCTCTTCAGCTTGGTGCTGGAGCGATGAGGCTAATGCTGGTAATGAGCAAGGGAAGTTTTCTTGCCTCCAGGTTGGGCTCACACACACACACACACACACACACACACACACACACACACACACGCACTGCACAGGTTGGTATTAATACACACCCATCAGCCATAACATTCCAACCACCTGCCTATAATTGCGTCCGCCCCTCTTGTGGCATCAAAACAGCTGTGCTGGATCAAACGCCACCCTCCGCGGGAGCCCTAAAAGACGCCTGCTGAACTATTCGTTGAAGATGGGCCCCGCTCAGGGGCCCCCGAGCTTCGTCCGGCAATGCGCCTCGAGTGTCCCATGTCTGGCAGGTAGACACTGCCTACACTCACGTAACGGGATCACACGAGTGAATCGACTCACCCCGAACATCTGTCTGAGATCCGGGTCCCGGAAGCGGAAGGGGATGTTGGAGACGTGGAGCCGCTTGGGCTGCTGCTTCTCCGGCGAGTCCGAGGACGACAGCGCGTCTGTTTGCGTCACGTCATCTGTCTGCACGGGACACAAGTCACACACACACACACACACACACACACACACACACACATACACACACACGCACACACACACATTATTCGCCATTTATATATATACTGTAGCTGTACAATTCACTTTCTCTTAT
>JACRUU010000022.1:1861717-1869217 GCA_030449085.1 Kryptopterus vitreolus
TGTGTAAACAGCTTGTAAACAAATCGTGATGTGTCGCCCTGGATGGTGGTTTCGGTCCTGGGTGGGGTGATCAGAAGGTCGGGGGCTGGAGGAACCTGGTAACGATACCTGGTATTCCCAGATGCCACCTTGAGCAATTCCCTTAACCTGCTCCAGGTGCCCTCTCAGACCCCGAGCTTCCGAACATGTATAGGACGAGTGACCCATACCCATACACAGTAGGGAGGTGGTTAAGCCCAGTGGTTAAGGTTGTTGGACTGTGGACAGGAAGATCATGGGTTCAAACCCCACCACCACCACCACCACCACCAAGCTGCCACTAGTGGGCCCTTGAGCAAGGCCCTTAACCCTCAATTGCTCAGTTGTAAGTCGCTGTGGATAAGGGCGTCTGCCAAATGCCGTAAATGTAACGAGTGACGAATACCTGGGGTTAAGGGTTTGGCTCGGGGGGGGCGGGATATGAAGATTCAGAGCTACTAAGCCGGGTGGGGGAGGGGGGGTAAAATCTTTGGCCCACATTGTCTTGACAGATCCAAACACCTCAAACATAAATGTATAAAATGTATTAATGTTAACGTATCAACGCGTCTAATGCGCCATCTGGTGGACCGTCAGGGAATTACAAGGTCAAATGAACGCAGCATGATTGGATTTGGACAATTCTGTTCCGATCTTTGGCGGGTCCGGATTTAAAGTGCCAAAGGGCCCGGATGTTACCCGTGTACCGCAGCTTTCCCACCCCTGGTTGAAGGTCCAGGGGTGTACACAAGGGTCTCCTGCTGTGGGATTTTCATTTATTGATCCTGCGAGGGAAATTTCTGTTCTTCGGCTTGTTTTTTGTTGGTCCGAGCGCATGATACCGGGCCCCTTTGGAGCACACGGATTTAAGGGTCTTGCTTAAGGGCCCCGAGGGTGTGGCCCACAGTGCCCACACAGCTTTATGGCCCACAGTGTCTTTTAAAATTTGACAGACGGGGTACCAGATCCAAACACCTCAAACATAAATGTATAAAAGGTATTAATGTTAACATATCACTGCGCCGAATGCGCCATCTGGTGGACCGTCATGGAATTACAAGGTCAAATGAACGCGGTCTTAATTTATATGATTGGATTCGGACAATTCTTGTCCAATCCTGCGGCTTGTTTTCGGAGAGCGCGTGATACATCGCACACGGATTTAAGGGCCTTGCTCAAGGACCCGAGGGTGGCAGCTTGGCGACACCGGGGCTCGAACCTTCTAATCAGTAACCCGCTGACCTGCCACAAACCACCATTCCCCTGTACACGTGTACTCACTGTGTTGATGTTGATGGTCGTCGTGTTGCCGTCCCCGTTGACCGGGTCGCTGTGCGTCTGTGTGGACGTGTAGAGCGTCAGGGTGTGTTCGGGTACCCGGCTCTGTCCCGTGTAGTCCTGCGCGGGGAGGGCGTGGGGCGCGGCGAAGTCGCCCGGGATGCCGTTCTGTGGGGGAGGAAACTGTGCTGGGGTGTAGGACTGAGCCATCGCGTCCACCGGATTGGTCGCCTCTTGGTTACCCTGGAAACAGGACGGCACGGAGCGTTAAAGGGGGTTGAGGGGACGAGATGTGTTCGGCAAAGGCAATATCCGGGGTCTCTCGGGCGGATAGATGGCGACGTTCCGCGCAGTGTTTTTTTAAAAAAATGGAACGCATTGATCACAGCCAATCTCACTGACAATTAGCGAATGCCTTGATCAGAACTCTGGAGTCGGGGTGGGGTGGGGTGGTGTTGAGGGGGGGGGGGGGTTGGGTTTAGGGGAAGAGGGATAAAACAGTTTCTGAAGAAGAACAGCGCTCAATGGATTTACACCATAGGGAATCTCATTAGCTTTTAGCCGGAGCTTTTAGATGGAGATTACCTCACTTACTCGCCAAGCGCCCGCTTTGATTCGCACGCCATTATCGTTTGATCGTCTCAACAGCTGTTTGATACGATGGTGTCTCCTCCTCTGTCCTTCTCTCTGATCTCTCTCTCTCTCTTTTTCTCTCTATATAGATTATATATCTCTCTCTGGCAGTAGATGATGGATGAGCTTGTGCTCGTGACCCCGTGCCAGTGAGGAAGCCAGTAAAGGAAAGGAAGTGGGGCAAAATTGTTTTTCCAGTGGTGCACATCGTTCCACACACACACACACACACACACACACACATATATGACGGACTGACGGAGATACACCCCTTAATATCCCCGGAACAAGACGGGAGTTAGGGTGGTGAGACGCGATCACCGCGCAATCTAATAACGCATTCCATGCATCTCTGAAAATCGAATTTTGGGGATCCGCACAGGCCGAGACGGACGCGTAATTCTTTCCGAGCGGCTCGCGGCTGGCGAAGGAACAAGAACACATACAATAAATAGATAAAGTGGCGTCCATTTCCTTCCGGAGAGAAAGAGGGAGAGGGGGAGGTGTTGAGACGAATAAACGTGTGTTACTATGAAGAACGTCTTATAACGCATTGTGCATAAACTCATTAGTGACGTATAGGTAGATGATCATGATCCACTCTACGACTCCTCTACGAGTGGATTTGCCGTATGTGCATGACGGACGCTCGCAGGCCGAAACTGTGAGGCACGAAAATTCAACCCCATTCATTTTCTATGGGGAAAAAAATTCCCGCTTTTTGGCCCCGGGTTCGGAATTCCGCAGGGCGGTTCCTTATAAAAGTAACAGCACGGGTCGCACAATATGAGGTACGATTCGTGAGGATCGGAGAAAAACTGCGGAAAAGCCAGAGAGGGAGATTATAATAGTGCTGCTTTTGCACACGTCACTAATGACATTCCGCGACATTCCGGCCCCATAGAAAATGAATGGGGTTGAATTTTCGTGCCTCACAGTTTCGGCCTGCGAGCGTCCGTCATGCCCATATGGACAATCCACTCGTAGAGGGGTCCGGAGTGGATCGAGATCATATACCTCACGCATCCCACACCCAGTTCGGAATTCCGGGAACTCCGCGACATTCCAGGCCCATTTAGAGAATGAATGGGGAATATTTGACGCTCCGGCCGTTCGGCCCCGTGTTCGCCCGACATGCACATGTGACATATACACTCGTAGGTGAGACGGAGTCGGTCGTGAGGATTTGCCTGTCGATGACATCTTTACGATATTTACGATCATTTTCTCCATTTTCCATTCGATTTACACACAGCGGCCAGTAGGGGGAGCGTAAGAGCAATCCTAATAACATGCGACTCTTTTAACACACTTTGTCGCATCTTGTTCAGTCCCTGGGCTTGACATTCGTTCCCACTCCCTTCCCCAGACACACACCCCCCTCCCCATCCCCCCAACATCGCCACTGTCTCCTTTCCAAGAGTAAGAACTCCTCTCTTACTCCGACTTTTACTCGTTTTTGGCAGCGACCGTTGCTCAGACTCGCGCCTGGAACGCAACGTTCGGGTTCGCCGCCGTATATAATAAGGAAGCGTCCCGGAAAGAAATCTCGTCAGACGAACGTGAATCATCCAGGGCTTTCTTGTCAAAGATCTCATATCCATGATGTGGATGACAAAGTCTTCGCGCCCCGGCGGGGGAAAACCGACTGGCTGCGAAAAGGCTGAATATCTGACAAGTGATAGAGTGATGCTGCGATCATCCCAAAGCACAAAAGCCGCCTTGTTGACCGCACGTCGCTTTCTTACAGCGTTCGTGAAATTGTAAAAGATCTCATATCCATGATGTGGATGACAAAGTCTTCGCGCCCCGGCGGGGGAAAACCGACTGGCTGCGACGCAAACTTACCCCCCCCCACCCCCCCCCCCTGGCCCCTTATCCCCTGCCCCCCTACCCCCCCCCTGGGTTTAATATTCCCCCCCGATCTGACCCCCTCCCCCCCCCCCCCCCCCCCCCGCCAAGTCACCCTCTCCCCCTCTGATAGAGCTGATGCTGCGATTACCGAGTCCCAAAGCACAAAAGCCGCCTTGTTGACCGCACGTCGCCTTTCTTACAGCGTTCGTGAAATTGTAACAGTATGCATCTGGCTCTGCGTAGCCCCCCCTGACCACCCCCCCCCCCCCCCCCCCCCCTCCAAAAAAAATATAAAAAATGTGCTTGTCGGCGAGATGCCGGTCTCCTGGGGACGTCTTTTTGTACCTTTAGTTAGAGGTGCATAATTTTAGACGAACATAATTATAGTACATAATTGGATCATAAGGACAACTACTGTGCCTCTGAGGCTACTTTTATATCAGTGGACCCCGCGGGAATACAACGAACCTCTAGATCACCATTTATTTTGACAGCGTAGGCTTTGCACTGCGCATAATAATAATCTTCCTCTCCTCCGTTTCTACTCGCGCTCGGATTTGGTTTTGGAAAAAGTGCGAATGAAAAAAAAAAAGGAGGATCCGTGTAGCGAATCATTTGAGCGACTCGTCAAAACGAACAAACGAATCGTTTTTTTTTCCTTTCTCGTGTGTGTGTGTGTGTGTGTGTGTGTGTGTGTGTGTGTGTGTGTGTCATTTTAATCCCATACAAAATAGAAAGTACTTTTTTTTTTTTTCTTCTTCCCTCGGGTCACGGGGAGTCTGTGTCTATCTCAGGCGTCTATGGGCATTAAGGCAGGATACACCCTGGATGGAATGCCAACCCCCATCACACACACACACACACACACACACACACACATTCATACACTAGGGACAATTTTCCAAGGTGCCAATCAACCTACCGTGCATGTTTTTGGACCGGGTGGAGGAAACCGGAGAACCCGGAGAAAAACCTCCTGAGACACGGGGAGAACATGCAAACAAACTCCACACACACATGGCCGAGACGGGACTCGAACCCGGACCCTGGCGGTGTGAGGCGAACGTGCTAAACCACTAAACCACCGTGCCCCCCAATATAATAATAATATAATATAATTTAAATACAGTAATAACGACAATGTACAACACGGAGATTATAACTGTTCATTAGTCATATGACTCCCATGATTCAAATTGAATCGTGTGCACTATATGAAAGTCATGTGACAAAAAAACAAACAAACAAACAAACAAAGCAAACAAAAAACGAACGACCAAACGATTCCGCATTGCATAGCAGTCTGTGCTAGTCATGTGACCAAAGAACGAATGACTCGTGAGTGAAAAAAACAATGGTTGTTTCCACTCCAGCGTAGAAAACGAACGAATCACTATTTGACTCACGACTCGTCCTTCCGAGTCACATTCAAGACGAATCGTTAATCGCTATTTGCTTGCGACACAGATTTATACATGTTTATCCTGGTCGTTTGAGAAAACAACAAATAAATAAATAAAGGTTCAGTGCATCCACTCGCGCTTCCTAAATTCCCCCCCGAATTACGCCCCCTATCTGCGCATTCACAACAGGTACGATCTCCTCGCTATATTAGCGTATATTACCGTACGGAACCTTACGCAAGCGCATCGCATTCCCAAATCCGTATTACTGCAATAAAGCGCATTTTTACTGAACGCAATAAAGCGCTTCCGTATAACCTAAACACCGTATCACCAGTTTATATGGAAAAGCAACCGGAACACAATTCTTAAAGGAGCCACGTCCCATATTTTACACTCCAAACCAACACTAAACAAAATAACAACAAGAAATTCATATTAAAAGAATAATTTCGGGAGTAAAAATAAATATTAAATAATCAATCATTTGATTAAAGGGAGCGATTTTGAGAGAAATGTATAGAATTATAACATGTATTGGACTGCAGGGGGACGTCCGCTCCCGAATGAACAATGATTCCATCTCTCTTTTTCCCTCCCTCCCTCGCTCTCTCCCTCCATTATCCCTCTGCTTTCTTTGTTGCGCGCAGATCCACATTATCTTCCTTCTCATGTTCGTCCAATCACTCTCTCTCCGTCCCTCGGGCCGATACTCTCTCCATCTCTGTGAAGAAGTAGCTGTTCAGGGCGATGGCGTGCCCCTGTCTGAAGTAAGCAGGCATTAGTGGAGTGGGCAGGTTCGAGCGGGTGCGAGCGGGTACAAGCAGGGAATGAGCAGGGTACGAGCGGGTTCGAGAGAGTACGAGTGGGTACGAGCGGGTACAAGAGGTTACGAGCCTTTACAAGCGGGTACGAGCGGGTACAAGCGGGTACGAGTGGGTACGGGCCTGTACGAGCGGGTACCAGCAGGTGTGAGCGGGTACGAGTGGGTACAAGCGGGTATGAGCGGGTACGAGCGGGTACGAGCGGGTACCAGCAGGTGGTGGTGTGAGCGGGTACGAGTGGGTACGAGCGGGTATGAGTGGGTACGAGCGGGTACGAGTGGGTACGGGCCTGTATGAGCGGGTACCAGCAGGTGTGAGCGGGTATGAGTGGGTACGAGCGGGTATAGCGGGTACGAGCGGGTACGAGCGAGTACGAGTGGGTACGGGCCTGTACGAGTGGGTACCAGCAGTTGTGAGCGGGTATGAGTGGGTACAAGCAGGTATGAGCGGGTACGAGCGGATACGAGTGGGTACGGGCCTGTATGAGCGGGTACCAGCAGGTGTGAGCGAGTACGAGTGGGTACGAGTGGGGTCGAGTGGCTACGAGCGGGTATGGGCGGATACGAGTGGGTACGAGCAGGTACGCGTGGGTACGAGAGGGTACTGCTAAAGATACTGCTAATGCACACACAACTACACTACACACAACTACACACAACTGATCTACCACACACACATCTACACACACACACATACACACACTACACACTACACACAACTACACACACATACTACACACAACTACACACAAACTACACACAAATACAACTACACACAACTACACATCTACTACACACAACTACACACAACTACACACAACTACACATCTACACACATAACTACACATCTACTACACAAAACTACACGTCTATACAGACAACTACACACAACTACACATCTACACACATAACTACACATCTACTACACAAAACTACACGTCTATACAGACAACTACGACACAACAACTACACACAACACACAACTACACACTACAACACAACACACAACTACTACTACACTATACACAACTACACACTACTACACACACACAACTACACATCTACTACACACAACTACACATCTACTACACACAACTACACATCTACTACACACAACTACACATCTACTACACACACAACTACACATCTACTACACAAAACTACACGTCTATACAGACAACTACACACAACTACACATCCACTACACATCTACTACACACTACTACACATAACTACACATCTACACACACAACTACACATCTACTACACAAAACTACACGTCTATACAGACAACTACACACAACTACACATACACCACTACACATCAACTACACACAACTACACATCTACTACACATAACTACACATCTACACACATAACTACACATCTACTACACACACAACAACAACACATTTATACACACAACGACGCCGATCTCACAAACACACGCTTCCCCTCAGGGGAAGCAGACAAACAAACACAAACATAAAC
>JACRUU010000022.1:1881053-1906053 GCA_030449085.1 Kryptopterus vitreolus
TATATTCTCATCATGATCCTTATAAGATCCCTATGTGCCCTTATAAGTGATAAATGTAATTAGAGAGTGGAAGCACTGCTGTATGTGAGGGAATGTGGATCTATTCTGAGTGAATAAATGGCAGTGAGTGCCTCTCTGTGTTCAGAGGTGGAAGTGGGCTGGGCTTCCCGCTTTTCCCACGAACAGGAACTACTGCGTCATCATACCCATATATGGGATGCTTGGACTTCCGACAGGAACTCAAAAGGCTCGACAGCGGCCACGGGCACGCGCAAACGCGCACGCGCGCGCACTCAGGTAGAACCAGTTTTTTTTTTTTTGCGTGCGTGCGCGTGTGTGTGTGTGTATGTGTGTGTGTGTGTGTGTGTGCATTTATTGTGCAATTTCAACACACACACACACACTCCCCATCCCACCCCAATGCTGATCAAGCACAATTTGGAAAATCACTCATGCATTCATTTAATGAAACATAAATGTGATTTGGAATTTAATTAAATATTAAACTATTAAACTATTAAATAAAACCCTGCATTATTTTTATTTGTATTTTTTTTAACATGACATATCGCTTTGCTGATGGTGCATATCCATGTATTAACGTATTAACGATTAATGGCGCATTTAAATGAAATAATCATATTTTGTTGTTGTTTTTGTTTGTTTGTTTGTTTGTTTTTTAATGCAGGTATTTACGCTGCTCATTTGCATTATTGATGCCCCGCTTTTTCGCCTCCTTTTCGCCCAGGGGCTTGTTTACAGTCCCAGAAGTTCCTGGCAATGACGTCGCGGCGCGTCACTGGAGAGGGCGTGGTTTGTTGGCAAAGAGCGAGACTTCGGACCAATCGGCGGCCGGCGCGCTCGGCGCTGTCAGCATAAAAGCGAATGTGGCGGCCGGGAAAAGCAATCCATGTCAAGCCGCCTGTGTGTGTTTGTGCTGTAATAAACAGATCCGGGATCAGAGGAGAGAATAGAGAGAAACAGCCAAACCCCCCAAAAATAAAGGAAGAGCGAAAAAGATTTCAGGATTCTTGGACATTTTTTCTTTTGATTATTTGAAGAAAACTTGTGCTGCTTTTTTTTTATTTGTTTTTTTTTTTATTTATTTATTTAAATACCCGGATTTTTCAGATTGGACTCTCAGAGTGGACAGTGAAAAGAAGGAGTCAAGTTTATTATTATTATTGTTATTATTTATATTGTGATTGTGTGACACCTGACTGAAGCAGGTAAAGAAGCCAATCTACATCTTATGTCCACGAAAATGGAGCAGCCTTTTTACCACGACGAGTTTCTGTTGGGTTACGGCCACACGGACGCCGCGCTGCACGACTACAAGCTCCAGAAACAGCATCACCATCACCACCATCATCATCAGCAGCAGCAGCAGCCCATGAGCCTGAGCAGCCTGAGCGAGCCCTACCGCAGCCTCAAGTCCGACACGGTGTACCACGCGTCTCAGCAGCCGGACGTCGGCTCGCTGAAGCTGGCGGCTCCGGAGCTGGAGAGGCTGATCGTCCAGAATAGCGCCGGAGTCCTGACGAGCCCGACGCCGCCGGGCCAGTATCACCCGTACGGCCCCCGCGCCATCACGGACGAGCAGGAGGGCTTCGCGGAGGGCTTCGTGAAGGCTCTGGACGAGCTGCACAAGCTGAACCAGCCCCCGCCCAACGTGTCGATCGGCGCGGGCGGGGTGACGACGTGCTCGGCGGCGGCGGCGCCCTCCGCGTTCGGCTCCGCCCTGCCGCCAGAAGCTCCGGTCTACACCACGCTCAACCCGTACTGCCCGAGCCTCGTCTCGTCCACCACGGCCGCCACGAGCTTCCCGTCGGCCACCATCAGCTACCTGCCGTCGGCGCACGCCGACGCGCCCACGCACGCGTACCCGAGCCCGCTGTCCACCGGCGGCGTCCACCACAACGCGCAGCGCTTCGTGGCGCTCAAGGAGGAGCCGCAGACGGTGCCCGACATGCACAGCAGCGACGGCTCGCCGCCCGTCTCGCCCATCGACATGGAGAGCCAGGAGCGCATCAAGGCGGAGCGCAAGCGCCTGCGCAACCGGCTCGCCGCCACCAAGTGCCGCCGGCGCAAGCTCGAGCGCATCGCGCGCCTCGAGGACCGCGTCAAGGTGCTCAAGTCGGACAACGCGGGCCTGTCGAGCACCGCGACGCTGCTGCGCGAGCAAGTGGCGCAGCTCAAGCAGAAAGTCCTGCGGCACGTCAGCAGCGGCTGCCAGCTCATGCTGACCAGCAAGATGGAGGCTTTCTGAACGAAGAAAAGCGCACACACACACACACACACACACACACACCCCTCTGTATTTCACTATAACACTCAAAACACTGGAAGATGGACTTGGAGACGCCACTGTATGGACGTTCTGCTGAGCTTCACGGTACTTCCGTTTGCGGCTGCCGGACACCGTGGACACGATCGCCGTGAAAAGTCCGTGGCGAGAAACACACATACACACACACACACACACACACACACACGGACTGAGCCGAGCAGGCTCCAAGAGACTCGCGTGAGCAGGCCAGTAAAGCCTACTTACTTCATGCCAATGACGTCGTTTTATTTTTTATTTTTGCTTTCACGTTAAAGGGAGATTTGTAACGTTGATGACGTCATTCATCTGATACTGTCATTTTTACATGTGTAAATTATTTTGGTTTTGTTGTTGTTGTTTTTTTTTTCCTAAGTCAGGTTGATCCCGACTTATCAATGTCTGATGTTTACAATATAATTTTTTTATTAATTGTTGTTTATTTAAGTAAAAAAAACAAAACAAATTGAAATATAAACCTCTGTCTTGGTGGTCCTTTCCCCCCTTCCCTAATCTATAAACCTATAGGAACCTTGGCCTAGATTAAATGCACTTCCGGCTTCTTATGTAAACCCATAGGGATGATGTTTACTCTTTCTTGTTGTTGTTGTTGTTGTTGTTGTTCACATTTCAGGGTCGTTTCCATGACCAACATTACAGCGGGGTGTTTTTTTTTTCTTCCACATTACATGTTGTTTTTGTTTCGCACTTATTGATCTAGAGGCATTTTATATTTTGGTGGGGTGGCGTTGAGGTCTTTCCTATCGACGTCAACCAGCGTGTCCATATTTGGGCATTTTAAGGCTTCTGACGTCACAACTGGGAAGTGTTTGCGCGAAAATCCGCCGCCCACGCGTTTGCTCGCTCGCTCCGGTTTCATTTCTCTCCAATGCGCGCGCTGGGCGAGCAGCACGTCAGTGTGTGTGTGTGTGTGTGTGTGTGTGTGTGTGTGTGTGTGTGTGTGTGTGTGTGTGTGTGTGTGTGGTGGGGGGCTGGAAAACGCCGAATAATGAACCGCTTTCCATCAAAACACCAGCAGCAGCAGCACCAGTGTGGGGGGTGTTTAAGAAGAAATATTCACTAAATGGGGAAAATTCTTGTGAACGGAAGAAACTTTTTATGTGAAGAAAAAATAAGCAGGAGAAAATGAAACCGCTGAAATAAACAACACACAAACACACACTGGGTAAAAGGTGTCAGGATGGAGCACAGTGCGTGTTAGTACTCATCCATACACACAGTGATCTCCGGGATACACACATATGGGTGTAACGGTGCCATCACAAAGACATGGAGGAGTTCGGTGTTAAAGAAAACACACAAGTTTCTGTTGTGAGAATCTGAGAAATGGAGCAAATATGCACAAGCAAATTTATTCCGCTCAAATTGTGTACTTATACACTCCCAGATTATACACATATATGTATATATATATATATATATATATATATATATATATATATATCTATATTATATATATATATATATATATATAGCATATAAAACTACAGCATCCTACATCCTATATCCCAATTGTATATATATATATATATATATATATAGATAGATATATATATATATATATATATATATATATATATATATATATATATATCTTATATATATGTGTGTGTGTGTGTGTATGTATATGTGTGTGTGTGTTGTGTATATATATACACACACACACACAAAAATATATATATGTCTACGTGTATACATAGACACACATGATATACATAGACACCATATATATATATATATATAGAGAGAGAGAGAGAGAGAGAGAGAGAGAGAGAGATTTTATACTATATTTTATACTGTTTATACGTCCATATAAACAAACAACAATGCCATGTGTTGATCTTAAAGTTTGCGAAAAACGAGGAGTCACCACGTCCTTCCTCGACGCCGCGTCTAACAGTGAAAGTAGCTGTGGAGCCGGTGATGACGTCACCACGCGTAATGGCTGATGTAAAAGGTTGTAACGGGTGTGAGATCAGGTGTGGAGGATTCTCCCCCTACACGGAAAACACCTGCACTCGTTTTATATAAGGTGAAATTAGTGATGACGTGGAGTCAGGGTGGAGGAGGTGGTGGAGGTGGAGGTGGAGGAGATGGAGGTTGGGGTGGGGGGGGGGGGGGTGCTGGGCCATGAATACCAGTGGTTCCTCCGGGGTTAGATGGAACGTGCGCTTGGAAGCCTGGATGCTCGTTTTGGGGATTTTTTTGGTGCGTGTTTGGAAGCTGACGCGTCGGTTTGAAAGGGAGATGAATCCCCCTCTTCTTCCTTTTGTGTAGAGTGTGCACGCTGGCACACACACACACACACACACACACACACACACACACACACACACACACACACAAAGCCTGGGAACAATAGGCTGTTTAGGGAGGGGAAGAGGGGAAAAGATGGAATAGGGAAAGAAAAATAGGGGAAAGAAAAATCAGAAAAATGAGAGACACACATACACCCACCCAACCCACCCACACACACACACACCACACACACACACACACACACACACTAACCGTCTCTGGCACGGTTCAGCCAAGCGCGCCCACGCTCCGTTTCGGACATTCCTGCGCTACCCGTCATTTCCCCTCCACGTGCGTTCAACTTTCGCCGCATTTTGTGACCCCTATTTAACTTCGCCAACAAAAGCCGTACATCCCCCACTAAAATCCCCCAAACCGAACTTCAGTACAGTCAGATCTTTATCGCTAAAGAAAGTGCGTTAAAAACTTAGTCTTTAGTTCATGTACCGTCTTGTATTGTATCATATCGCATTGTATCGTACCGTTATATCGTAAAAATATCGAATTATTCAACCCTACAATCATATTTTCTATCGCAGATCCTTTAATTGCGTCATGAAAATGTCAACTCACTAATGAGCATTGTATCTCATTACATCTCTATCGCATTGTATCACATCGATTCGCGACGTATAGCGGTATTGTATTGCATCGCATTGTGTTATATTGTATCATGACATATATCGCATCCTGCAATTTCACGTTGCGCTATAATGTGCCATATCGCATCGAATCGTCTCAGATTACATTGTATCATAATGCATCGTATCGCCTTGTATCGTATCACTTTGTGTTATATGGTCTCCCATCACATCGTATTACATTGTATCATAATGTATCGTATCATATCACTAAGTGTTATGTATGCGATATGATACAATATAACACAATGTGATACAATACATTATGATACGATGTCAGATTACGTTGTATCATAATGTATCGTATCGTATCACTTTGTGTTATATTGTATCGCACTGGGTTATAGCGTATTATATCATGGAATCATGTCATGACATATATCGCATCGTACAATTTCACGTCACACTATATTGTATCATATCGCATCGAATTGTATCATAATGCATCGTATCGCATCGTATCATATCACTTTGTATCCCATCACATCGCATTATATCGTATTACATTGTATCATAATGTATCGTATCGCATCGTCTCGTATCATATTACATCATATCACATTACATTGTATCATAATGTATCGTATCGTATCATATCACTTTGTGTTATATATGCAATATGGTACAGTATAACACAATGTGATACGATACGGTGTGATACATTATGATATGATGTCAGATTACATTGTATCACAATGCCTCGTATCGTATCACTTTGTGTTATATTGTATCCCATCACATCGTATTATATCGTATTACATTGTATCATAAAGTATCATATCGCACTTTGTGTTATATATGATTGCAATGTGATCACACAATGTGATGCAATACATTATGATGCAATATCAGATTACATAGTCTCACATCATATCGTATCACATTGTGTTATATTGTATCATATCACAGTCATATATGTCTATGGCACTGTTACGGCTGAATTCTGCTCACTGGCGATAATGAGAAGTTCAAATCTCAGAAACACTAAACTGACACTCCGGGGCCCCTAAGCAAGGCCCCTGACCCTCACCTGCTCTGTGGTATAAGGTACTGTGGGTACGTGTGGGGTTGTCGTTGTTCTCCACAACATGTTTATGATGCGTTTCAAAGTCTCACATGCGAAAAAAAAAAAACGGGAATTTCCAAACGCGCTTCAAAGTACAACGACCTGACCTTTGACCTGTAACAGTCGAGTTTTTTTTTTTTTTACTTCTGCTTCGTTGCCTGACACAGAAAACCACATCACACACACACACACACACACACACACACATACACACACACATCATGAACTTGGCCACAGATCTGCTCCAGTTTCCATCCACGATAATACTTTTTTAAGGTTTTTGTTTTTTTCTATTTTCCCTCGGAAAAATGAACACACACTCCCACTTGTGTGTGTGTGTGTGTGTGTGTGTGTAAATCTCTTGCCTTTTGAACTTGTATCATGTTATAGAAAGACCCAAGTTTAGCACTATATAAGGCCTTATGTCTTCAAAAGTATTGGGACGCCATTGGCCACTTCCAGCCCTATTCCATAGGAGTTCTTTTTCCCGCATTATAAGCGCACGCTATAAACCCCTAATGAACACACCGCGCGTCTCCTCCATCACCGGCTCGGTCTAGCGGAACTGGAGACTCCTTCCAACGCGCCATACAAGTCGTTGGGGTTACTACGGCAACGACGAGGCTTGAAATCCCCCGGCCAATCAGAATTCAGAATTCCGCCGCGGTAGCAAAGTACGAACGCAAGCGCGGGGTGCACTTCCTGTGCAGAGGGAGCAGCTGTAGTTACCACTTCCTGCGTGAGTGAAGACATCACAAAGAGTTTTTCCTTTTCTCTAAAGGGTATTCGTTTAATAGCAGACCCACGTCAGAAGGTGGGTTTTTTGGAAGCGTCGTGCCTACACACACACACACACACACACACACACACCACACACACACACACACACACACACCGAGGGATCTTCTATGATGCAGATGCTGACGACATAAGGTGATGGTGGGCTCAGTCTCCCCACTCGCGTTCAGATCTCTCCCTTCTCTCTCTCTCTCTCTCTCTCTTTCTCTCTCCACTCACCTCCGTCACACTTTCATCCCACCTCTTCTCTCTATCTCTCTCTCTCTCTTTTACCTCATAGTTTCTCCATCCCACCTCCATCTCGCACTCGAAATCCTACCCTTGTCCTTCCATCCCACCTTCTCTCTTAACCTTATGAATATTCCGCCCACCTTCAGCATGCATTAGCGCTCACACACACACACACACACACACACACACACACACACACACACACACACACACACACAATCCAAATTATGCAAGCATTATTATTCCATCACTATTCCTTTTTGCTTTTTCCTCCCGTCTATTTTCAGCGTAGCCCCCGTGTATCCTGAGCTGTTCACACACGCCTTATTTACCTTCAAGGTCAGCTCTGATTGGTCCGACCTCAGAGCTGTAGGCGTGTCGAGGTAGGTCATCGTTTTCAATAAAAGACTGGGTCCTGAGGAAACCCACCCCCAACATCGCCCCCACCCCCACCCTTTAAGGTCGACGCAAAAGGTCATGCCAAAATGTCAAATTTTAAAACGCAGTATAGGACCACACAAGCCTCCCCCCCCCCTTCCCCCCACAATTTGTGCACAAGGTGTATTGTCGTGTGGGAGCAAGGTTTGGGTCTAACTAACTAACTAGGGCATTTTACACATAAATAAATAAATAAATTAATAAATAAACACAGTGTTGGGGGGACAACATTATGTCATTTTAAGTACAAAATAAATGTATCGGTGATTCGTTACAGTTACCGATTAAAAGCGTGTCATTAAATGACTTATGGAAACGTTAACGATTACAAAAAGGGTTCCGTCTGAACAATTTCACGTAAAATCTTTAGTGAAATTTAGACGACGGCGTGATTTTCCACCGAAAGACGTGATTTGGATTCGAATGATGACAATCTGCTGCAGTTTCACTTCGAAAAATAGAACCGGGTGTGGAGGGACAACTTAAAGCGCCACCTAGTGGACAAAGGAACGTCATCAAAAAGTAATCAGTTGCTTTACGTTTATAGAGAAAATGAAAGGTGACACTCGTACATTTTGTCATCTATAACATTTCCAACACTACATATACATTAATATACTATTATTTTATACTGTTTATTCATTTTAAATGCAGTTATTGTTTTTATATTGTTTTTTTCTGAAGTGCAGCATTCAGGAATGCGATAAATCTATTATTAGCTATTAATATCTTACCAATGTAGTTAGGAGACATGCGCAGTCAATAGCGAACATCCTTACGGAAAAATTCACGCCACGAAGTCACGTGGTCTAGCACAAGTCAGTACCAATAAAAATAAAGGAGGATTTTATCCAATACATTTGATGTTTTTCATGCTTCATGTTTGTATCCCCGTTTATTTCAACGTGCATAATCCAACACCGCCACCTTATGGCACATTTATGCTACGACATGAAGTGCGAATGTCGCGCCTTAAGTCGATCCCGTGTGAACCCTATTGATAGCGAAAACTGTAATAAACCAGTTCGAGATGATGTAGCCCAGTGGTTACGGTGTTGTTGGTCTCTGGACCGGCAGATCATGGGTTCAAACCCCACCACCAAGCTAGTGGGCCCTTGAGCAAGGCCCTTAACCCTCTGGATAAAGGCGTGTGCCAAATGCTGTAAATATAAACATATCTCCAAATCATTTACGATGTGAACATCTGTATATGTGGTTGTGATAAAGAGAAGTTATTGCTTATCTTACGCGGTTATTATAACATTATAACATAAATACAAAGGTAATTGCACTGCTATAACATACAGAGACATTCTACACCATTGTCTGTGTGTTTTTATTATTATTTTGTGGTTCCAGCGTGATGTCCAAGGGGTGCACATACTTCTGCTTCTGTAATTTACACACTGATATACACACACACACACACACACACACATATAACATATATATATATATATATATATATATATATATATATATGATATATATATATATATATAATATATAGAACTATATATATAGATAAAATCTACGTGGATATAACGTGACGTGTAGGATTTTTTTGGATGGTGTAACCTCAGGGTTCGGGTTTGGGTTCGGGTTCGGGACTCTCTAGAAGCCGCTCCCGCTGCCCTCGGGGTCACGTGGACCGGGAGCCGAGCGCTTGTGTAGCACCGCCCTGACGCGGTTCTTCGCGGGGTTGAGCGCCGGGGGGGTTCGCGCGGTGCTTGGGTGGTGTCCAACTCGTCTGAGTGATGACGTCTCGCGCCGCCATGACGTCTCGCTCCGAGGCGGTGAGATTCAAACATCCACAGCTGTGACCTCCGGCGACTGCGGCTTCATCCTCCGGCGGCACGAACGCATCGCCCCACAGGCTCTCGCACAGGTCACGGCCGTGCTGGTACATCTGTATAGAGCGCACACACAAACACCACACACACACACACACACACACACACACACACACACACACACACACACACACACTATGCAGTTATTTTATATCCCAAACTGGAAAGATGCCAAAGATCATCATCATATATAACATATATATATATATATATATATATATATATATATATATATATATATATATATATATATATTATATATATATATATATATAGTAGTCGTCTTCTTATGCTCTGTGTGTGTGTGTGTGGTGTGTGTGTGTGTGTGTGTGTGTGTGTGTGTGTGTGTGGAGATGATGTAACATGAATGCACAGTGTTTGTGTGTACACATCTGGCTGTCAGTGTTCATCCGTCACCACGCCGCAGTGTCTATTTCCATATTTCACACCAAACTCTTAGACTCAGTAAACTGCCGAAATATACTGCGTGTGTGTGTGTGTGTGCGTGTGTGTGTGTGTGTGTGTGGTGAGGAAGAGAGCGACAGAGCGAGAGAGAGAGAGAGAGAGAGAGAGAGAGCGAGAGAGAGTAATCAATGGTTAAACATTAAAATAGAATTACATTTTGTAATTAATGAACATCCATCCGTTCTGTTAATCTATCATCCATCTATTTCATCATCCATCCATCCATCCATCCATTAATCTATCCATCTATTTCATCATTCATCCATCCATCCATTCATCCATTAATCTATCCATCTATTTCATCATCCATCCATCCCCATCCATTATCCATCATCCAGATTATCTATCAGGATTTGCAGCCCATTCCATCCAGTCCATTCCATCCATTAATCTATCCATCCATATTTCATCATCCATCCATCCATTAATCTATCCATCTATTCATTAATTTATCCCTCCATCCATCCATCCATCCATTCACCCATTAATCTATCCATCCATTCATTAATCTATCTATCCATACATCCATTCATCCATTAATTTATCCACCCATCTATTTCATCATCCATCCATCCATCCATCCATCCATTCATCCATTAATCTATCCATCCATTCATTAATCT
The DNA here is from genome assembly GCA_030449085.1 of Kryptopterus vitreolus. Taxonomy (NCBI): domain Eukaryota; kingdom Metazoa; phylum Chordata; class Actinopteri; order Siluriformes; family Siluridae; genus Kryptopterus; species Kryptopterus vitreolus. The sequence goes on from JACRUU010000022.1 coordinate 1,891,814, forward strand.
ATCCGTCCATGTATTTCACCATTCATCCATCCATCCATCCATCCCCCCATCTATTTCATCATCCATCCATCCATTAATCTATCTACATGTATCCACCTATTTCATCACCCATTCATCCATCCATCCATTAATCTATCCATGTATCTATTTCATCATCCATCCATCCATTCATCCATTAATCTATCCATCCATCGATTTCATCAATCATCCATCCATCCATCCATCCATCCATCCATCCATTCATTCATCAATTAATCTATCCATCCATCTATTTCATCATCCATACATTAATCTATCCATTCATCTATTTCATCACCCACCCATCCATCCATCCATCCATTCGTCGATCCGTCCATTAATCTATCCATCTATTTCATTATCCGTCCATCCCCTTCTCCATCCCTCATCCCCTCCTCCATCCCTCATCCCCCTCTCCATATAAAAGAGTATAAAACGGTGCTACATCACTGGTTGAGGTGTGAACAGGTGAGTTGGTGTTGGTACCTGTTGATACGGGATGCAGGTGCCGGTGCAGTTTAGTCCTCTGGGGTCGCTGGTCCAGTCTCGAGCACACGTCAGATCTGATTTACAAACTTCATACCTGAGAATCACACACACACACACACACACACACACACACACACACACACACACACACACACACACACACATATATATATATAGTTCATAATAATAATCATCATTATTATTATTTGGTAGAATTGTTAAGGCATTAATATCTCTAACAAATGCATAAATAAATGATGGCACTGCTGGGATTTGACCTCACAACCTTTCGTTAAGTAGTTTTCGAGGTGGGCGTGGTCTCACCAGTCTCTACAGAAGCTGTGACAGAGAGGCACCGCCCTGAGGGAGGAGCCACGCTGAGGGTGTGGCCAGTAGGTGGCGTCGGGAGAACAGCGGTAAAAACAGACGACTGTCTTCAGGATCTGCTCACACCTCGAGAGTAAGAGGGTAAAACTGGGGTAAATAATGTGATATTAGAATAAACTTCGGGTAAGTAATGTGATATTAGAATCAAATTGTAGTAAATAATGTGACATTGGTGTAAAATTGGGGTAAATAATGTGACATTGGGGTGAAATTGTGGTAAATAATGTAATATTTGGGTAACATTGGGGTAAATAATATAATATTGGGGTAAAATTGGGGTAAATAATGTGACATTGGGGTGAAATTGTGGTAAATAATGTAATATTTGGGTAACATTGGGGTAAATAATATAATATTGGGGTAAAATTGGGGTAAATAATGTGAAATTGGGGTAAAATCGGGGTAAGTAATGTGATATTGGGGCAATATTTGGGTAAATAATGTGATATTAGTGTGAAATTGTGGTAAATAATGTAATATCTGGGTAACATTGGGGTAAATAATGTAATTTTGGGGTAAATAATGTGAAATTGGGGTCAAATCGGGGTAAGTAATGTGATATTGGGGCAAAATTCGGGTAAATAATGTGATATTGGGGTGAAATTGTGGTAAATAATGTAATATCTGGGTAACATTGGGGTAAATAATGTAATTTTGAGGTAAATAATGTGAAATTGGGGTAAAATCGGGGTAAGTAATGTGATATTGGGGCAAAATTCGGGTAAATAATGTGATATTGGGGTGAAATTGTGGTAAATAATGTAATATTTGGGTAACATTGGGATAAATAATATAATATTGGGGTAAAATTGGGGTAAATAATGTGAAATTGGGGTAAAATCGGGGTAAGTAATGTGATATTGGGGCAAAATTCGGGTAAATAATGTGATGGGGGATTTGGTAAATAATGTAATATCTGGGTAACATTGGGGTAAATAATGTAATGTTAATTTGGGGTAAATAATGTGAAATTGGGGTAAATCGGGGTAAGTAATGGATATTGTGGGCAAAATTCGGTAAATAATGTGATATTGGGGTGAAATTGTGGTAAATAATGTAATATCTGGGTAACATTGGGGTAAATAATGTAATTTTGAGGTAAATAATGTGAAATTGGGGTAAAATCGGGGTAAGTAATGTGATATTGGGGCAAAATTCGGGTAAATAATGTGATATTGGGGTGAAATTGTGGTAAATAATGTAATATTTGGGTAACATTGGGGTAAATAATATAATATTGGGGTAAAATTGGGGTAAATAATGTGAAATTGGGGTAAAATCGGGGTAAGTAATGTGATATTGGGGCAAAATTCGGGTAAATAATGTGATATTGGGGTGAAATTGTGGTAAATAATGTAATATCTGGGTAACATTGGGGTAAATAATTAATTTTGGGGTAAATAATGTGCTGTGGACGGGGTGAGAGTGTATTGGGGCAAATGGGTAACCATTGGGCAATTACTGTGGACTGAGAGTCCCACATCTGTCCCATGATGCCCCAGCAGGAGAAGCGTTGAGGTCCTGGAGGTCCTGCTCGGAGCAGCAAGCGTCTGAGAACAAAACATTGGTGAACGTCGGACTGAAACCTGATGGTGAAATAAATAAAGCCCTCCGTTATTTACTCACTCTCCATGTACAGTGCGCAGTGGTGAATATCGGGCTCCGGACTGGGCACGGATTTGTGGCGTCCATCCTGAAGACACGCCCCCTTTCTGCACCACGCCCCCTCTCTACACCACGCCCACACAACCAGAAAACTCGCCCCGTAGGTAAGGGTCAATGCTACGGGAGAGACCATTTCAAGGCCCAGACGGACGTGATGTTTTTCTGGTATTGAAACGGGTAAACAACACATTTTAGTAAATATGGGGTAAATAAAAACATGGTGGTGTAACACATTTGGGGGTAAATAAAATGACATGACACGAGTATCCAAATATAGTGGAAAGAATGTAGTAAATAATGAGATATTAGTGTAAAGACGGGGTAAATGAAGAGATATTAGCATATTAAAAGAGTTAATAAACAAATAAATAAATAAACAATGCTATATTCAATTAAATTTTGGGGTAAATAATGGTATATTAAGGAAGATTCGGGGTAAATAATGGTATATTGGGGTAACTTTGGGGTAAATAATAGTATATCAGGGTAAATATGGAGTAAATAATGCTATATTCGAATAAAATTGGGGTAAATAATGGTATATTAGGGTAAATATGGGGTAAATAATGCTATATTCGAATAAAATTGTGGTAAATAATGGTATATTAGGGTAAATATGGGGTAAATAATGCTATATTCGAATAAAATTGTGGTAAATAATGGTATATTAGGGTAAAAATCGGGTAAATAAGAAGTGGCGGTAAATAATATGGCACAAAAAACAGAATATATAACGAATAAAATAAATAAATAAATAAATAAAGGTAAATAAAAATAATATCAGGGTATAAAGGTGGTAAATAAAGAGATATTGGTGTAAAATATGGTACCTGTGTTGTTTCTCTCCGCGGCGATGTTGCACCTTCAGCCGTCTGTGCGTCTCTGACTCGGTGGACGACAACAGCGATAACACACTCCCTCGTTCACACATGCGCACATTCCCTCTCACACACCACACACACACACACACACACACACACACACACACACACACTTACACATGAAGGGAAACAGCTCCTCTTGTTGAGAAAGTGCCCTTCACGGTTACAGACGGGCCGCAGGTGCCGCTGACGCACAAACAAAAAGCAGCTCGTGTTTACACCTACAACCTTTATATATGCAGTATTTACATAAACAAATATTTATTTATACTCGTACCATTCCGGCATTTTCGAATCCCATGTGACCACATTCACAAGTGTTTTATTTTGTATTGGCTGACCAATCACAGTCGTCCTGCTGACCAATCACAGACACCCTCCTGACCAATCACAGCCCAGCTAACCAATCACAGCCATCCTTGCTGACCCACAGTCCAGCTCCTCACAGACCCCTCCTGAATCACAGTCCAGCTAACCAATCACAGACACCCTCCTGACCAATCACAGTCCTGCTGACCAATCACAGTCATCCTTGCTGACCAATCACAGTCCAGCTAACCAATCACAGACACCCTCCTGACCAATCACAGTCCAGCTAACCAATCACAGCCACCCTCCTGACCAATCACAGTCGTCCTGATGACCAATCACAGTCGTCCTGCTGACCAATCACAGCCACCCTCCTGACCAGTCACAGTCCTGCTGACCAATCACAGTCCTGCTGACCAATCACAGTCGTCCTGCTGACCAATCACAACCACCCTCCTGACCAATCACAGTCCTGCTGACCAATCACAGTTCAGCTAACCAATCACATCCACCCTCCTGACCAATCACAGTCCTGCTGACCAATCACAGTCGTCCTGCTGACCAATCACAGCCACCCTCCTGACCAGTCACAGTCCTGCTGACCAATCACAGTCCTGCTGACCAATCACAGTCCTGCTGACCAATCACAGTCCTGCTGACCAATCACGGTCTTTCTGCTGACCAATCACAGCCACCCTCCTGACCAATCACAGTCGATCCAATCACAGTCCTGCTGACCAATCACAGCCACCCTCCTGACCAATCACAGTCCTGCTGACCAATCACGGTCCTTCTGCTGACCAATCACAGCCACCCTCCTGACCAATCATGATCGTCCTGCTGACCAATCACAGGCCAGAGTTTCAGCCCTCGCGTCCTTTCTGATGGATGATGTAAGAGTTAATTATGTAGTGAGGTGAGGAGATTTAGGATTCCCACACGTCTTACGGGACAGAAAGTTTAATCCCAAACAAACAACAACAAAACAATTGAATTTTGTTTACCCGAATTGGAATGTGTGTTACAGAGGGATTTTGATGTTGGCAGGCGACTCTGTGTGTTCTGGCGAGTTTTCCTGTTAATCTTAGCAAACTCACATTAATCAGGTTTACTTACTTCAGGAGCACAACAACAACAACAACAACAACACTAATAACAATAAAATGTAGATAGAATGGATATCAGCACCAATATTTGACTGATAAATTTACTACACCTGTACTACATCTTTACTACACCTACATTACACCTTTACTACACCTACATTACACCTTTACTACACCTTTACTACACCTACATTACACCTTTACTACACCTACATTACACCTTTACTACACCTTTACTACACCTTACATTACACCTTTACTACACCTACATTACACCTTCACTACACCTACATTACACCTTTACTACACCTACATTACACCTTTACTACATCTTACTACACCTTTACTACACCTACATTACCCTTTACTACCTCTTTTAAACTAATTACTACACCTTGGACACCGGGACGACTACCGGTTTACACGACCTACACTACACCTTTACTACAGGACCACCGGGACGACACCCTTCACTACACCTACATTACACCTTTACTACACTTTACTTCACATACACTAGGACTACACCTTCACTACTACACCTTTACTACACCTACATTACACCTTTACTACACCTGAACAGGACACACTTCGACCACACCGGACGACACCGGTACACACGGACTACACCGGGACACCGGGACTGACACCGGACACCGACACACCTTTACGACACCGGTGACGACACGGACGACCTGGACGACACCTTTACAGGACACAGGGAAGACACTACACCTTCACTACACCTGGGACGAAACTACACCGGAGACTACACCGGAACAGGACAGGACACGACGACCGGGACCACTACACCTTTACTACACACGGACGACACCGGGACCACTGGACCTACATTACCCGACGACAGGACACCGGGACACACGGGACGACACCGGGATAGCACCTTTACACGGACGGGACACCGACAGGATCACTGGACGACACCGGACACACCGGGACACACGGGACGACACCTTTACAGGACACCGTGACGACACACGGACAGGACACCGGGACGACACGACACAACACCTCGGACGACACATGGACCTCATTACACCGTGCACTACACCTTTACAGGACGACACGGGACATGACACCGTACACACACCTTACACCTTACACACACGGAACACCGACACCTTTACGGGGACACCTGACACAGGCAAGAAACTTACTACACCTACACTACACCTTCACGCACTACACCTTTACTACATACTAAACCTACACTACTACACCTACACATACACTACACATAACTTACACCTTACACTAATTTGACACACACCTTTACTACACCTTTACTACATACATTTACTACCATTACACCTTTACCTCACCTACACACTACACGACACATTTACACCTTTACTACACCTTTACTACACATTCACACACCTTCACTACACCTTCACACACTACACCTACAACACACTACACACACTTTGACACCATTCACTACACTACGTACACCTTCACACCTTTACACCTTTACACACCTACATTACACCTTTACTACACCTTTACTTCACATACACTACACCTTCACTACACCTTCATTACACCTTTACTACATCTTTACTTCACATACACTACACCTTCACTGCACATTTACTACACCTTTACTACACCTACATTACACCTTTACTACACATACATTACACCTTTAGTACACCTACACTACCCCTTTACTACACCATTACTACACCTTTACTACACATACATAACACCTTTACTACACCTACACTACACCTTTACTACACCTACACTACACCTTTACTACACATACATTGCACCTTTACTACACCTTTACTACGTCTTTTCTTCACATACCCTACACCTTTACCTCACTTTCACTACACCTTTACTACATATTTACTACACCTTCACTACACCTACACTACACCTACATTACACCTTTACTACACATACATAACACCTTTACTACACCTACACTACACCTACACTACACCATTACTACACCTTCACTACACCTACGTTACACCTTCACTACACATACGCTACACCTTATTTACACCTGAAACATGTCAGGTCATGAAAAGCTGACGGTCAGTAATCCTGCTTATATACCACTGCAATACCAAAAGTATTGGGACGACCGAGTATCGCAAACAAATGTTGTTTATTTTATTGGAGATAAACAATTGTAACGGGATGACGGACTCAGTTTGCTGTAGCTCCACGTGGATTTGCTTTCTATGACTTTTCTTGAGATTGCACATTTACATAAGTGATTGTGTTTTGGTTATTACGCCGGAGGAACTGACCCTCATAACCGGGTTCATGTTCGGGCTGAGAGGGAGGGAACGTTTAAACAGGAACAATGGTGTCCTTTGTGTACACGCTATCCGGGGAAAAACGCTCACAAAAGACCTCGGCCTCAGTTTTCATCCCGAGAATTAACGCGCAATGTTCCCAGAGTCCGAGAGCATCGCAGTAACGTGTTTAAGTAGCTCCAATAAACCCCGCGGAAAGACAAAACAATACACACATATCAGGCTTTAAAGACCAAAAGCTTATAAACCCTCTAATGGACAACAGTGTTATAAGCAGTTATAAGGTGTGTTCCCCGACACCCAATGACAGGAAGGCTTGGACAGCTTTTATAATCAAAGCAAGACAAAGCTCTAAATGCAACATAATAAATGCTTTATTATTATTATTATTTTATATTATTTTTATTCCCGTTAATTAGCAGTTATTCACGGACTGGATGTCATGGCACGTTTTCACCACACCGTGTCGCTCTCCCACTGCTGCTGGAACACAAAATATCGGATACAGACATTTCATACACTTTCATTTATTATTATTATTGTTATATTATTATTATTATTATTATTATTATTAATATATAAATTATGAAAACAAATCTTAGTAAAAACTCGTTTTTATGATCTAATTTTCGTTTTTTTTATCGTTTAATATGTACTACATTGTGTTTATTTATTTATTTATGTTTAGTAAGCCTATATAAAAGATACGTGTATCATTAGAATTAGGATTTTGACTCTTGGCGTGTCAGAGACATTTTTCTGCCGTTAGGGGGCGCCACATGATCTTTCCCCACTTTCTCCACGATCCTTTCTCCACACGATCCTTCTCCACACGATCCTTTCCACACAATCCTTCCCCACACGATCCTTCTCCACACGATCCTTCCCCACACGATCCTTCTCCACACGATCTTTCTCCACACAATCCTTCCCCACACGATCTTTCTCCACACGATCCTTCTCCACACGATCCTTCCCCACACGATCCTTCCCCACACGATCTTTCTCCACATGATCCTTCCACACGATCCTTCCCCACATGATCATTTCCACACGATCCTTCCCCACACGATCTTTCTCCACATCTCCCACACGATCCTTCCCCACACTTTCCACACGATCCTTCCCCACACGATCCTTCTCCACACGATCCTTCTCCACACGATCCTTCCCCATATGATCCTTCCCCACACGATCCTTCTCCACACGATCCTTCTCCACACGATCTTTCCCCACACGATCCTTCCCCACACGATCTTTCTCCACACGATCCTTCTCCACACGATCCTTCCCCACACGATCCTTCTCCACACGATCCTTCTCCACACGATCTTTCCCCACACGATCCTTCCCCACACGATCCTTCCCCACACGATCCTTCCCCACACGATCCTTCCCCACACGATCCTTCCCCACACGATCCTTCCCCACACGATCCTTCCCCACACGATCCTTCCCCACACGATCCTTCTCCACACGATCCTTCCCCACACGATCCTTCCCCACACGATCTTTCTCCACACAATCCTTCCCCACACGATCCTTCCCCACACGATCCTTCCCCACACGATCCTTCCCCACACGATCCTTCCCCACACGATCCTTCCCCACACGATCCTTCCCCACACGATCCTTCCCCACACGATCCTTCCCCACACGATCCTTCCCCACACGATCCTTCCCCACACGATCCTTCCCCACACGATCCTTCCCCACACGATCCTTCCCCACACGATCCTTCCCCACACGATCCTTCCCCACACGATCCTTCCCCACACGATCCTTCCCCACACGATCCTTCCCCACACGATCCTTCCCCACACGATCCTTCCCCACACGATCCTTCCCCACACGATCCTTCCCCACACGATCCTTCCCCACACGATCCTTCTCCACACGATCCTTCCCCACACGATCCTTCCCCACACGATCTTTCTCCACACGATCCTTCCCCACACGATCCTTCCCCACACGATCCTTCCCCACACGATCCTTCCCCACACGATCCTTCCCCACACGATCTTTCTCCACACATCCTTCCCCACACGATCCTCCACATCCCCACACGATCCTTCCCCACACGATCCTTCCCCACACGATCCTTCCCCACACGATCCTTCCCCACACGATCCTTCCCCACACGATCCTTCCCCACACGATCCTTCCCCACACGATCCTTCCCCACACGATCCTTCCCCACACGATCTTTCTCCACACGATCCTTCCCACACCCGCCCCACATGATCCTTCCCCACACGATCCTTCCCCACACGATCCTTCCCCACACGATCTTTCCCACACGATCCTTCCCCACACGATCCTCCCACACGATCCTTCCCCACACGATCCTTCCCCACACGATCTTCCCCACACGATCCTTCCCCACACGATCTTCTCCACAGATCCTTCCACACGATCCGCTCCACACGATCTTTCTCCACCCAATCCTTCTCCACACTACCCCGCCCTCTAAAATCTGCTCTTTTGGTTTGTGACTCTCGCTGGTCTCCTTTATTGCTAATCCAAGTATTTTGGTCTATGATCCGATACGTGCCCGTGTCTTTTGGCATGTGCTGTCTAGTCCTAGTCTTTTAGTTTTTGACTCTTTGGGTAGTTTTAGTCTCTTTTAAGGGGATTTGGCTCTTGGTTAAGACTTTGCCTTGTGCCTTGGCTAATCCATGTATTTTTTTCTGGGAATCTGCGTAAGTCTTAGTGTTTATGTATTAGACACTCGGCTAGTCCTAGTCCTTATGTATTAGACTCTTGGCTAGTCTTAGACTGTATGTATTAGACTGTTGGCTAGTGTTAGTCTTTATGTATTAGACTCTTGGCTAGTGTTAGTCTTTATGTATTAGACTCTTGGCTAGTCTTAGTCCTTATGTATTAGACTCTTGGCTAGTGTTAGTCTTTATGTATTAGACTCTTGGCTATTCTTAGTTCTTATGTATTAGACTCTTGGCTAATCCTAGTCTTTTAGTTTTTGTCTCTTGGCTAGTCCTAGTCCTTATGTATTAGACTCTTGGCTAGTCTTAGTTCTTATGTATTAGACTCTTGGCTAGTCTTAGTCTTTTAGTTTTTGTCTCTTGGCTAGTCCTAGTCCTTATGTATTAGACTCTTGGCTTGTCTTAGTCCTTATGTATTAGACGCTTGGCTAGTCTTAGTCCTTATGTATTAGACTCTTGGCTAGTCTTAGTCTTTATGTATTAGACTCTTGGCTAGTCTTAGTCCTTATGTATTAGACTCTTGGCTGGGCCTAGTCTTTTAGTTTAGACTCTTGGCTAGTCAGACTCTTTGCTAGTCCTAATCTTTATGTATTAGACTCTTGGCTAGTCCTAGTCCTTATGTATTAGACTCTTGGCTAGTCCTAGTCCTTATGTATTAGACGTTTGTCTAGTCTTAGTCTTTATGGTGGCTCAGAATCCTGGTTTTTAGAGCTTCTTGTCCACGTGAATGATTTTAGTTTGTTTCTTCACTTGGTGTTTGTGTTTTGTCGCAGTTGTTTGTTGTTTATTTTGGGTCTCCCCGGGTTAAATGTAGGCTTTGTCCCAGTCTGTGATTGACTGCTGATTTCTGTTTTGTCCTGCGGTTTAAGGATCTAAAGCACGAGTTCACAATCGGACTCATTGATTCGTCAGTGTTTTATTGTTCTGGTTTCTGGTCTTTTCCAGCGTTGGTTCTATTAGCACGCTTTAAGACTTTATAACACTTGTATTCATCTCTACACTTCATAGCATAACGAGTGTTTATTAAAGATTATGATGCGAGTTCAGACGGCTCGAGGATCACACCATCTGCTCACAGCGTTCCCCGCTGCTTTTCACCGCACTTACAATCCGCTCTGTTTTTTCTTTTTCTACATGGAGAGATTTCCGACTTTTGATGGACCTCAGAAATGCAATACTTCCATCTTCTTCTTCTTCTTCCTGATCACACTTCTCTCTCTCTCCCTCTCTCCGTCTCTCCCTCTCTCCCTCTCTCCGTCCGTGGGCGTGATAAGACCAGCTGATGCATTTTATAATTAGCGTCTCGTAACCAACGACGTAATTCAGGATCTGGTCTGCAGATGATCTCAGCGCTACGATTTGACCATTTTCAGCCATGCTGTGTGCTTTACTCCGATCTCTGCAGGGTTGCCAGATTGACAGAATAGTGTATCTGCTGCTTTACCAGACTAGATTATTTATATGAAGGTGTTTATTTGGTATAAACATGACCATCCAGTAGTGTTCTAATATTATATAGGGAATAAAGATAGATAGACAGAGAGATATAGAGACAGAGAGGCAGACAGATACAGAGAAAGAGACAGATACAGACAGACAGACAGAGAGAGACAGAGAGAGAGAGAGAGAGTGGGAGAGAGAGAGACAGAGAGAGAGGGGAATCGAGATCGAGAGAGAGAGAGATGGGTGGGAGAGATACGGAGAGACACACAGAGACAGAGAGTGAGACAGAGAGACACAGAGAGACAGAGAGACAGGGACAGAGAGGAGGAGAGAGAGAGAGAGAGAGAGAGAGATAGAGAGAGAGAGTGAGAGGGAGACAGAGAGAGACAGAGAGAGAGAGGGAGAGAGAGAGGGACAGAGAGAGGGAGACAGAGTGAGACAGAGACACACAGAGAGAGAAACACAGAGACAGAGAGCAACACAGAGACAGAGAGAGGGGAGGAGAGAGACACAGAGAGGAGAGAGAGACACAGAGGGAGAGAGAGAGAGAGAGAGAGACAGAGATAGAGTGAGACAGAGAGACACAGAGAGAGAGGGGGGGAGACAGAGAGACACAGAGAGAGGGAAATAGAGTGAGTCAGAGAGAGAGGGGGGAGACAGAGAGAAACAGAGACACAGAGACAGAGAGACAGACAGAGACAGGGAGAGAGATGTAGAGAGACAGAGAGAGGTGAGTAGAGAGACAGGGTGAGAGAGGAGAGAGATAGAGAGAGAGAGAGAGAGAGAGAGAGAGAGAGAGAGAGAGAGAGGGGGAGAGAGAGAGAGAGAGAGAGAGAGAGAGAGACTAGGGATGAGAGAGAGAGAGAGTAGAAGAGAGAGAGAGAGACCAGGGTGAGTAGAGAGAGAGAGAGAGTAGAGAGAGACATAGAGAGAGAGAGAGAGAGAGAAGAGACAGAGAGGAGGAGAGAGGACTGGTAGGAGATCAGAGAAGAGAGAGAGAGCGAGGTAGAGAAGAGAGAGAGGTAGAGAAGAGAGGTAGAGAGAGAGAGATACAGAGTTGAGAGAGAAGAGCGGAGATAGAGGATGAGAGAGACTAGTGTAGAGAGAGAGACGTGAGGTGATGAAGAGATAACTGATGAGTTGAGAAGAGAGACCGTAGTGTCGCGTCTGGCAGTGAGAAACAGGGAAGTTCTTGTTAAGAGAACAGGGCGAGAAGATGAGAGTGAGTGAGAGAGCGGAGGCGTGAGAGAGAGTAAATATAAGTAGTTGTGAGAGACAGAGAGAGAGAGCATCTTGTATAGAGAGTGTTGATCGTTTCCAGCTAGATCAGAGAGAAGAGCCAGAGTCGTATAGTGTAGAGAGACTGAGGTAGGTTGGTTAGTCGAGAGAGAGAGAGGTAGAGAGAGAGAGAGAGAGAGAGAGGGTACCTTCGGAGAGCGATAGAGAAGTTGAGAGGGGAGAGGCAGAGAGAGAGAGAGGAGAGAGATAGACGGTAGAGAGAGAGAGGTTCAGTTGCCTTTCGACAAAAAGGATGGAGCAGGGTGAGAGAGAGCGCGTTTAGTAGAGAGAGAGTGCGAGTGAGGAGAGAGACCAGGGTGCGAGAGAGAGGGTGGTCCCCACTATGGAGGAGAGAGAGAGAGACGACACAGAGGGTGGGAGAGAGAGGTAGAGAGAGGAGAGAGAGAGACAGGGGACAGGGTGAGAGACGAAGGAGAGAGTGTTTTTTAGAGAGTGATGAGAGAGAGAGAGAGAGAGAGTAGAGAGCGTGAGAGAGAGTGACGAGAGAGAGGTAGAGAGTGGAGAGGAGACAGGGTTGAGACTGAGAGAGCGAGTGAGAGAGAGAGTGAGTGAGAGAGACAGGGTGAGAGAGAGAGAGGTAGAGAGAGTGAGTGAGAGAGACAGGGTGAGAGAGAGAGATAGGTAGAGAGAGAGAGAGACAGGGTGAGAGAGAGAGAGAGGTAGAGAGAGAGAGAGAGAGAGGTAGAGAGAGAGAGGTAGAGAGAGAGAGGTAGAGAGACAGCCCTGTTCATTGTTCTCTTTCTACATAAAAGGAGTGGAGGGGGCGCGCGAGCGAATCAGCTGAGCGCGAGGAGGAGACACGCAAGCAGCTCGCGCACTCACTGCTGCCGACATCCCCACTGCAACAACGGGACACACACACACACACACACACACACTCACACACACACACTCACACACACACACACACACTCACACACACACTCACACACGCACGCACGCACTTCCGCGTTGCGTTTTTAAAGATCGCGTGCGATCCGTTGAAGCAGTCTCGCGCGCCGCGGTGTGTGTGTGTGTGTGTTTTGGGAGCGGGGTCTTTGATGTGACGCCGTTAGCTAACGGCTAAGCGAGAGAAGGAGTGTGTGTGTGTGTGTGTGTGTGTGTGTGTGTGTGTGTGTGTGTGAGAGAGAGAGAAGAGGAAACCGGAACACCGGGATGCGACAGCGCGCGCAGTGATGCGTGCGCACCGTGTACACGGTAACGGTTTATTGATACGCGTGCTGTCGCGCGCGGTGACCGGGATGTGGAACCGGAGATCACGGCGATGATTTGACGTCTCTGCGCGGTTCGTGCGCGTGCGGGAATGAGGAGCACCGCGGTGTCGGGTTAAACACACACCGGAACCGTTCACCAGGTTACCACCTTCCCTTCCGCCATCATCCGGGGCCCTGACCATGGACGATACCGGCATCATCCGGCGCAGGAGGCTGCAGGTGAGAACATCCCGTCATCCGTCACATCTCACGTGACCGTCCGTATCGCGGCGGCGCTGCGGATCGCATATTCACGCTCTGTTTACGTTCCGTTCGGTTATTTTTACTGTGTGAATATGCAAATGTCGAAACACGAGAAACCTGACTGTCAGGCATCAGACTGTCGGGCACCAGGCTCTTGCGCAGC
>JACRUU010000022.1:1921053-1933553 GCA_030449085.1 Kryptopterus vitreolus
TGTTTCAGTGTATTTTTTTACATAATTCTGTTGAAGCATGGTTGAAAAACAATGTCTGACTTTCATTGGTTAACATTTATAGATTTTTTTTTATTATTACTTTTGTCAGAATAAAGTTTTTCTGTGACCATTGTGACTTTTTCTTTCATTGACCAAAGTTACCAACATTTTTGTCCACGTCTGTATATCTATATATATATATATATATATATATATATATATATATATATATATATATATATATATTATGGCCAAAAGAAACTGATGGTGTAAAATGGACCAATCAGAATGCAGAATTCAGGATCTCTGTGATGTGAACACATAAACTGGTTTAACACTCGATCTCTGTTTTTTTTTTCAGAAATGGTCAATCTGGAGAGTTACGACAGTGAGGGACCCCTGACCCCTGAGACTGATGACTCTGACAGAGGTCAACGCACACACACACACACACACACACACACACACACACACACACAGATATTTATATTATATATCATATCATTTATATCAGGAGGGTGATGGCTCAGCATTTAAGGCGCCGGCCTCTGACTAGAAGATCGCAGGTTCAAATCCCACCAAGCTGCCACTAATGGGCCCTTGAGCAAGGCCCTTAACCATTTTTGGATATCATGACGCAATCTCAACTCTCGAGCCGAGCACCACAATCCACCATGACGAACACACCCGGCATTTTAAAGCGTCCGCGTGGAAACATAGTAAAAGCCTCGCGTTCGGGTGTCATAGCGTCATTTAAAAAAAACACCGTCGTTACTTTAAAACGTTCCCAAGTGACTTTAGTGTGACTTTGTGTATCTCAGGGTAAGATAAAGGTGATGAAGCCTCCCGGAGAAGCCGACTTCCAAACCATCAAACTGATCAGTAACGGCGCCTACGGGTGAGAACGCGTTAATACACACACCTACACACATATCAGAAATGATCAGGAAATGCTGAATTGTGTGTGTGTGTGTGTGTGTGTGTGTGTGTGTTCAGGGCGGTGTACCTGGTGCGTCACAGAGAGACCCGTCAGCGCTTCGCCATGAAGAAGATCAACAAACAGAACCTGATCCTGAGGAACCAGGTCCAGCAGGCCTTCGTCGAGAGAGACATCCTGACGTTCGCCGAGAACCCCTTCGTCGTCGGCATGTTCTGCTCCTTCGAGACGCGACGCCATCTCTGTATGGTCATGGAGTACGTGGAAGGTACGAGACCAAACCATATATTTTACTTCATTAACAAACACACGTGATACATGAAACACACACTCGTCCAATCAGAAGAGAGTATTTACCCGATAAACAATTTCCTGACACACGGATCTCTCGTCCAATCAGAAGAGAGTATTTACCCGGATCTCTCGTCCAATCAGAAAAGAGTATTTACCCGATAAACAATTTCCTGACCCACGGATCTCTCGTCCAATCAGAAGAGAGTATTTACCCGATAAACAATTTCCTGACCCACGGATCTCTCGTCCAATCAGAAGAGAGTATTTACCCGATAAACAATTTCCTGACACACGGATCTCTCGTCCAATCAGAAGAGAGTATTTACCCGATAAACAATTTCCTGACACACGGATCTCTCGTCCAATCAGAAGAGAGTATTTACCCGATAAACAATTTCCTGACACACCGGATCTCTCGTCCAATCAGAAGAGAGTATTTACCCGATAAACAATTTCCTGACCCACGGATCTCTCGTCCAATCAGAAGAGAGTATTTACCCGATAAACAATTTCCTGACCCACGGATCTCTCGTCCAATCAGAAGAGAGTATTTACCCGATAAACAATTTCCTGACACACGGATCTCTCGTCCAATCAAAAGAGAGTATTTACCCGATAAACAATTTCCTGACACACCGGATCTCTCGTCCAATCAGAAGAGAGTATTTACCGATAAACAATTTCCTGACACACGGATCTCTCGTCCAATCAGAAGAATTTACCCGATAAACAATTTCCTGACCCACCGATCTCTCGTCCAATCAGAAGAGAGTATTTACCCGATAAACAATTTCCTGACACACGGATCTCTCGTCCAATCAGAAAAGAGTATTTACCAGATAAACAATTTCCTGACACACGGATCTCTCGTCCAATCAGAAGAATTTACCCGATAAACAATTTCCTGACCCACCGATCTCTCGTCCAATCAGAAGAGAGTATTTACCCGATAAACAATTTCCTGACACACGGATCTCTCGTCCAATCAGAAGAGAGTATTTACCCGATAAACCAATTTCCTGACACACGGATCTCTCGTCCAATCAGAAAAGAGTATTTACCAGATAAACAATTTCCTGACACACGGATCTCTCGTCCAATCAAAAGAAGAGTATTTACCCGATAAACAATTTCCTGACACACCGGATCTCTCGTCCAATCAGAAGAGAGTATTTACCCGATAAACAATTTCCTGACCCGCGGATCTCTCGTCCAATCAGAAGAGAGTATTTACCCGATAAACAATTTCCTGACCCGCGGATCTCTCGTCCAATCAGAAGAGAGTATTTACCCAATTTCCTGACACACGGATCTCTCGTCCAAACAATTTCCTGACCCGCGGATCTCTCGTCCAATCAGAAGAGAGTATTTACCCGATAAACAATTTCCTGACACCGGACGGATCTCTCGTCCAATCAGAAGAGAGTATTTACCCGATAAACAATTTCCTGACACACGGATCTCTCGTCCAATCAGAAGAGAGTATTTACCCGATAAACAATTTCCTGACACACGGATCTCTCGTCCAATCAGAAGAGAGGTATTTACTCCCGAACCATACCTATACCTTTTTCCAGCTTGTCCGAATCCTTATTGTGGATTTATTAAGTAGGGTTTATTTTATTTATTTGTTTTATTATTTCTTTTGTTTTAATATTAGTTGCATTTATTATTTTGTTAATCTATTTATTTATTTATTTTTACAGATTTTTTTTTTTTGATTTGTTTTACAAATAGACCATTTTTTTACAATTGTTTTCTAAATATATTCATTTGTGTTCATTCGTTTTTAGTTTGATTCAATTTTATTTATTCCTTTTCCTTTCGTGTTGTATTTATTGGTTCGTTTTATTTATTTTAAATGCATTTATTTATTTATTTATTTATTCATTCAATTGTTTTTCAAACTGTGTTCGTTTTGCTTTTGGATTCATTTCATTTTTGTTTGTTTATTTTTATATTTGCACTTGTTAGCGACGTACTCCCCCCCCACCCAAATCCACCCCCCCCCCCGTCCCCCGTCCCCCGGGCCCTCTGGAAGGACCCTCCGGGGGAGCGAAGTCCTCCATCTGCACAAACTTAACACAACAATACCCAGTCCCCAATGAGGCCTGGATGGATCTCTATTTACAAACAGGACGGCCGTTTTACGACGGCCAGATGTCCAACACCTGGAGTACTAAAACCTTCACTCGCACAAAGATGGAAACAGGACGGCCGTCTTTGTTCCTCATCGGGCGAAAGAATGGTCATAATTTACAGCATTCATCACAGATCACAGCTGCTGACTGAAACCCATCGTTTTCCTCCGAATGAAAGACCCTGATTATGATTGTTGACCACTAGGGGGAGACTGTGCCACGCTGCTGAAGCACATCGGAGCTCTGCCTGTAGAGATGGCGCGCATGTACTTTGCGGAGACGGTGCTGGCGCTCGAGTACATCCACAACTACGGAGTGGTGCACCGAGACCTCAAACCTGACAAGTAAGCCCTAGTGTGTGCAAAAAGTGGGTGCACTATTCAAAATGTGTGTGTGTGTGTTAGCACGTTCGCCTCGCACCACCAGGGTCCGGGTTCGATTCCCGTCTCGGCCATGTGTGTGTGGAGTTTGTGCATGTTCTCCCCGTGCCTCAGGGGTTTTTTTCTCTCCGGGTTCTCCGGTTTCCTCCCGGTCCGTCCAAAAACATGCACGGTAGGTTGATTGGCACCTTGGAAAATTGTCCCTAGTGTATGAATGTGTGTGTGTGTGTGTGTGTGTGTGTGTGTGTGATGGGTTGGCATTCCATCCAGGGTGTATCCTGCCCTTAATACCCATAGACGCCTGAGATAGACACAGACTCCCCGTGACCCGAGGGAAGATCGGATAAAGCGCTAGAAGATGAATGAATGAATGATGTAATAACATGAATGTTTGTTATATTTGTAAATATTACGGAAAACTTCTAAAGATAGGCATTTAAATTACATGCATTTAACATATTAATAAAATAAAAACATTCACGAAAAAAAAAAGTCACAGAATGCAGTTTCAGGCTTTGGCCTCTAGAGGCCGCTCTCGTGTTGCACAACACAACCCGGAAAAACTATGGATTTTTGCCAGTAGATGGAAAACTGTGATGTGATCCTTAGATTATTATCTTTCTCGCTCCGTGTGTGTGTGTGTGTGTGTGTGTGTTGTGTGTGTCGCTACTCAGTCTGCTGATCACGTCTATGGGGCACATCAAGCTGACCGATTTCGGTTTGTCTAAAATGGGTCTGATGAGTCTCACAACAAACCTGTATGAGGGTCACATCGAGAAGGACACCAGGGAGTTCCTAGATAAACAGGTAAACACATACACACACACACACACACACACAAATCTCTCGTCCAATCAGAAGAGAGTATTTACCTTATAAACAATTTCCTGACACACGGATCTCTCGTCCAATCAGAAGAGGGTATTTACTCCCGAACCATACCTATACCTTTTTCCAGCTTGTCTGAATCCTTATTGTGCACTCACACACACACACACACACACACACACACACACACACACACACTCACACACACGTACGGGTGATTCTCTCGCTCAGGTGTGCGGCACGCCCGAATACATCGCTCCGGAAGTGATCTTACGCCAGGGATACGGCAAACCCGTGGACTGGTGGGCCATGGGCATCATCCTCTACGAGTTCCTTGTGGGCTGTGTGCCTTTCTTCGGGGACACGCCTGAGGAGCTGTTCGGCCAGGTCATCACCGGTGAGAGACGGAAACTCACACACACTCACACACACACACGTCTCTATGTACCTATAATAATGTAAAATATGTTATGTTGTATGTTGTATATAATATAACGCACATGTGTGTGTGTGTGGTGTGTGTGTGTGTGTGTGTGTAGATGACATCGTGTGGCCGGAAGGGGATGAAGCTCTCCCGGTCGACGCCCAACGCCTCATTTCGTCCCTCCTGCAGACCAACCCACTGCACCGCCTGGGCACAGGTACACTCCGGAACATAACATAGAGATAAATATCGGCCCAGGTTTGCTCTAAGTGTGTGTGTGTGTGTGTGTGTGTGTGTGTGTGTGTGTGTGTGTGTGTGTCGTGTGTGTGTGTGAAGTTCTGGTGTGAAGCATCACCCTTTCTTTGCTGATTTGGACTGGAACAGTTTGCTGAGACAGAAAGCCGAGTTCGTCCCTCACCTGGAGTCAGAAGAGGACACTAGCTACTTTGACAGTGAGTGTGTATGTGAGTGTGTGTGTGTGTGTGTGTGTGTGTGTGTGTGTGTGAGAGAGAGAGAGAGTGTGTGTGTGTGTGTGTTAATTGGTTTAAAAGATCAGTATATCCATGCACTGGGTGATTATATTACCCCGCCTTTGTACATGTACATTTGTTTATTTATTTATTTGTTTGTTTGTTTGTTTTGGGATTTGTTTATTTTTTTTTTCAATTCATTTTGTTCTTATATGTGTAACATTTAGTATTTTTCAAATTCCAAAAAATATAGTCAGATTTTTTTTTTCAGTGTGTCTATTGTCATGCATTTATTTATATATATATAAAGCCAGTGTGTGTGTGTGTGTGTGTGTGTGTGTGTGTGTGTGTGTGTGTGTGTGTGTGTGTGTGTGTGTGTGTGTGTTGTGCAGCACGCTCGGACCGATACCACCACATTCACTCGTTTGACGAAGACGACACCAACGACGACGAGCCGGTCGAGATCCGCCGTTTCTCCTCCTGCTCGACTCGCTTCAGCAAGGTTACTCTTCCTTCTTATCCTCCGATCTCATCCCTTCTTCATTATCCTCCTTCCTTTGTTTCCTGTCACTGTAATGGTTTGTGTGTGTGTGTGTAGGTATACAGCAGCATGGAGCATCTGTCTCAGCTTGAGCACAAACCCGTGGTGACCCGCAGGGAACCCAGAGGTCATCGGGAGGACCGGGCTAAGAGGGAGAGCCTGGGCAGCTTCACCCTGAGAGACAAAACATGGAGGACCGGGTCTCCTGAGATGTGAGGACTTTGTTTAAAGGACATGCGAACGATACCGTTATAGTCTCCATTCTGGTGACATTGTGTGTGTGTGTGTGTGTGTGTGTGTGTAGGAAACGTTTATCCTGCTCGGAGTACTCGTTTACCGAGTCCGACTTCAGTCCCCCCGGCGTCCGGCGGCGTTTCTCTGCCCTCATGGACACGCACCGCGTCCCTTCGCCTTTAGAGACGGATACGGAGACACACACCCGCCACACACCGGTCAAAACCAGAGGGACGTCGCTAGAGGGCGCTACCATGCCATCGGGGGCAGGGGCCGGCACGGGGACGGGCGAGTCCGCTGCCGTGGCTCCGACAGCACAAGGATTAGGTACGCTAGTGACCGGCACCTGGGCTTACGCTGTAGATGTTCAGGAAAGTTGTCACATGTACATTTCCGCAGATAAACTCCTGAAGCCTGCTGATGCAGCTGCGCCGTCAGGACCGTTCGGGCCCCGAGCCCCTAGCGAAGTGGTCCTGAGGCGGGCCCGGCATCAGCACCTCTCGGGCGAAGGAGAGAAGCAGACTCCGGCCCGCCCCGGAACAAAGGTCATCAAGTCAGCGTCGGCCTCGGCCTTATCCGTCATTATTCCCGCAGGTCAGAATTCCACACAAATCCCTTCGTTATTCTTTATTCGGAATGTGGGTAAAACATTCGGAAATGTTTCTGCAGTAGAGCAACATGGGACGTCGCCGCTGGCCAGCCCCATGTCTCCCCGCTCCATATCGTCCAATCCGTCGTCCCGGGATTCGTCCCCGAGCCGGGATTACTCTCCGTCCATCAGCACACTGCGGTCTCCCATCACCATCCAGCGCTCGGGAAAAAGGTACGGCTTCACGCTGAGGGCCATCCGAGTTTACATGGGGGACACCAACGTCTACAGCGTCCACCACATGGTCTGGGTAAGAAAGAGTCGGAAAACACATTTTTTTTAGTTCTGATATAAAAATCGGGAATGTCAATGTGTCCTGGAATCCCATCGCAGCACGTGGAAGGTGGAGGCCCAGCCGAGGAGGCGGGTCTGTGTGCCGGGGACCTCATTACGCATGTCAACGGCGAGTCCGTGCACGGCCTGGTTCATACAGAAGTAGTGGAGCTCATTCTGAAGGTACGGCGGCCTGAACGACAACATCCCTCGTGTTTTTTTTTTCCCGTGGATTTTCCCAACCTTTTTTGTTCTGGTTTAGAGTGGGAATAAAGTGACGGTGACCACGACTCCATTCGAGAACACCTCGATAAAGATCGGACCGGCACGCAAACCCAGCACCAGGGCCAAGATGGCGAGGCGCAACAAGAAATCCATCGGCAAGGAGGGACAGGAGAGGTGAGCTTATCCTTGACAATCACTGATGACTTCTATTCTACCTTTTTTTTCTCATCCTCCGTCTCTTCCTTCCACAGTAAGAAGCGAAGCAGTTTGTTCCGGAAAATCACGAAACAGTCGAATCTGCTCCACACCAGCCGCAGTCTTTCCTCTCTGAATCGCTCGTTGTCATCCGGAGACAGTCTCCCCGGATCTCCCACCCACGGCCTGTACGCCCGCTCACCCCCTGACTCCGCCCACCTCGGTCAGTGACTCGTACCCTAAACTCAATTCCTGTATGCCGCTGGAAAATAATGTGTCGGATAAATACAACAAAATAAAATATCTCCGGCGCTGATCGGACTGTCGGGTGGTATCTCCAATCTGCAGCAAGGCCTTTAACCCTCTGTGCACCAGGGGGCGCCATACCATGGCTACCAAAAAGAATTTCACTGTGCTGTAATGACAAATAAAGGCGCTTCTACTTTAGACCAGTATGAATTTATTTAACCATGGATTAGACTAACCCAATAGCTTATTAATCATTATTAACCCACTATTAACAAAACTCATTAACAGTGTAGTAAAGTGGTAGAAGTCTTAGCTATCAATCCCATCCAGGGCAATTTAACGTTATCTCAGTTATACAGCTGAGCGATTAAGGTTTAGGGGCCTTAACTCAAAGGGCCCCAACAGTGCTATCGTGGGTGGTGCTTGGGGATTGAGTTTACAGCCCAAGTCCAACACCTTAACCATTGTTCAATTGTTTATAAGTGGATTCTTTAGATGGAAAGTCGTAGATGGAACCAGTACCCTTTACTATCCATATTACCCTATTAACTATAGCTATTAACCTGACACTAACCTGTCCCTAACCATACCACTCCCCTTTTTCGTCCTCCCCGCACGTCCCTCTCTTTCCCCAGGCATGTCGTCCCAGAGCAGCTCGCCGGCGTCGTCCACTCCCAACTCTCCCGCTACCTCTCATCACATGCGTCCCAGTTCTCTGCACGGCCTGTCCCCTAAACTGCAGCGCCAGTTCCGCTCGTCTCGCTGCAAATCGGCCGGGAGCGTTCCCCTGTCGCCGCTGGCGCACACTCCGTCGCCGAGCACGCCCGGCGCCTCCTCGACTTTCCCTGCCAAGCTGCATTCCTCACCACCGATAACACGGCCTCGGTCGCCTCTGCTCACACGGGTGCAGTCGACCGAGAAGCCGGCTCCGCCCTCTCCGCCATCGTTCGCCTCTTTTCCGTCGTCGGCCGAGAAGAAAGGCGGCCTCCGGAAACACGGCGTGGAGGAGTACCGCATGCTGCAAAGCCTGCAGGAGATCGAAGGTGAAAACGCCCTCGCGGATACCCTCCAGACAACCAGCAAGCAGGACGTGCCCTCTGTTCCTGACTCGACGGCAACCACCAAGGACAAACTGTCCGAAGGGACATCCAAAACCCAGGATTTCACCAAAGCTATCAACGCGGCATGCCGTGAGCCGGCAAAACAGGATAAACTCGCTTCGAAGAGCCCGGCCACGGAGGATTTGACCTCTGTCGTAAAGGACAAATCCGGAGTTAAGGCGCCATCGTTGAGTGTGGAAAAAAACGCGCCGAAAGTTCCCGAGCGGCAGGTGGAAGCAGGGAAAGAACGAGAGAAAGGAAAAGCCATGTGGGAGAACGGCCCAAAAGCTACATCTGAAATGCAAGACCTAGGGAGGACTACGAAACCCCCCCAGACTGCAAAACCGGAAGTCAGAAGTGGAGTTGTCGAGTGCAAGGCTAAAGTGCCCGCAGTGACGGATGCAGGGGCTCTGCAAATGAAATCCAAAGACGAGAAGGTCCATTCCGGGTCGATCCGGACCCTCCGAGACGAGCGCTCTCACCTGGAGGTTTTGGAGGAAAGCCCGGCATCCCCGTCACCTTCCACGCCGTCCCCGAGCACCGGCAAATCACGCACCATCTCCCCAGGTGACCGCTCCAGCTTTGTCACTCAGCTCACCAGTGTGGCAAAAACCGTGCTTGGGCCCATGAAGCTGGGATCGCAGGACGGTGGGAAAGGGAAGGACTCGAACAGCAAAACAGGCGAGGACAAACGTGCAGGGACGCTGGGAAAATCCGAGGCGTCATCGGGGGCCTGGCGCATAGCGACGGGGACGTGGCCTGGTCCGGGATCCTCGAAATCTAAAAGCTCTAACAAGCATTCCTGAAGTTTGTCACAGTTGGACGAAGACACACAAGCTATGCGATGACCCGATACTTCCACAATCACCAAATCAACACTTCAAAAAGCAAACAAACAAACAAACAAAAACAAGGTGCTCTGAATAAGTCCGGCATAGATGCACGTACGCGTACAGACGGATTTTAAAGCTGCAGTATGTAACTTGGAAATGATTCCGAGGTGAACTTTGCTGAGGTCCATAGTACCAAGTAACAAGTCCGTTTACATTCATGTAGTGTTGATGAAACTTTTATTTAGCGCTAAATATTAAGTAAAAAAAAAAAACGATCGTGTGACATCATTTGAGGCCTCAAATTGTTAGCTTGCCCGCTATCGTCGCTACAAAAGTAAAAACAAAGACGTTTGCTTAACATACACAATATTGCAGCGTAGTGAAAAAGTTATATACTGCAGCTTTAATGTAGACGTAACACATAGCCTAGTGTATAGCATAACAAGCGCCGTGTGTAGCTGCATGTTAGATATTGTGAATAGAAGAGAATTTAGTCAAGAATATGATATTTAAAAAACAACAACAACAAAAAAACAAACAAATACTACGCAAAGACCTGATGCTAGTGAACGCTGTACACAACCGATCGTCAATAACTGCCCCGGTCTCTATAGCAACAGCATGTCATCCTGTAGATGGCGATGGGTAGCAACACGCGCCTCGTTCATCTCTTCGAATGCAAAATGAGTAAATATCTAAAGATGCACAAAACAGCAGTCCGGGGGGGGGGGGGTTTGAGAATACGCTGGAATGGACGCGATGCTTTGGTCCAGCGGCGTTGTGGACGTCAAATCGTCCACAAATTAAAAGGAAGTATTTAATGTCCCAGAGAATGTAGAGAAATACAATGATGTAGAGGTATTTTGGTAAGGTGGGCGTGGCCTGATATTTTAATTAGCTTCATTCAATTCATCGACAGCCTCTGGTTTCGGGAATGAAAATTCACTTTCACACGTTTTCTTGCTAAAGTTAGCTTTCTCTTGCTAAAGTTAGCTTTCTCTTTAAGGTTAGCTTTCCCTTGCTAAAGTTAGCTTTCTCTTGTTAAGATTAGCTTTCTCTTGCTAAGGTTAGCTTGCTCTTTAAGGTTAGCTTGCTCTTTAAGGTTAGCTTTCTATTTAAGGTTAGCTTTCTCTTTAAGGTTAGCTTTCTCTTACTAAAGTTAGCTTTCTCTTTAAGATTAGCTTTCTCTTGCTAAAGTTAGCTTTCTCTTTAAGGTTAGCTTTCTCTTGCTAAAGTTAGCTTTCTCTTGTTAGCTTTCTCTTTCTCTTTAGAGCTTTCTCTTGTTAAGATTAGCTTTCTCTTGCTAAGGTTATCTTGCTCTTTAAGGTTAGCTTTCTTTTTAAGGTTAGCTTTTTCTTGCTAAGTTAGCTTTCTCATTAAGGTTAGCTTTCTCTTGCTGTAGTTAGCTTTCTCTTGCTAAGGTTAGCTTTCTCTTGCTAAGGTTAGCTTTCTCTTTAAGGTTAGCTTTCTATTTAAGGTTAGCTTTAAGGTTAGCTTTCTATTTAAGGTTAGCTTTTTCTTGCTAGGTTAGCTTTCTCTTGCTAAAGTTAGCTTTCTCTTTAAGGTTAGCTTTCTCTTGCTAAAGTTAGCTTTCTCTTGCTAAGATTAGCTTTCTCTTGCTAAAGTTAGCTTTCTCTTTAAGGTTAGCTTTCCCTTGCTAAAGTTAGCATTCTCTTACTAAAGTTAGCTTTCTCTTGCTAAAGTTAGCTTTCTCTTGTTAAGATTAGCTTTCTCTTGCTAAGGTTAGCTTGCTCTTTAAGGTTAGCTTTTTCTTGCTTAAGTTAGCTTTCTCTTGCTAAAGTTAGCTTTCTCTTTAAGGTTAGCTTTCTCTTGCTAAAGTTAGCTTTCTCTTGCTAAGATTAGCTTTCTCTCGCTAAGGTTAGCTCTCTGTTTAACGTTAGATTTCTCACACTAAAGTTAGCTTTCTCTCGAAGGTTAGCTTTTCTCGTTTTTATTTATTTTTAGTTTTCTCTCTAAGTTCAGCTCGGTCTTTAAATTACGCGTTTTCTCACAAAAAGTTTCTCGAAGGGTCCCGTAGCTCGGTGAATAAAGCTGATTGGAAGGTCAGGGGTTTAAGTGCCAGGATATCTCCCGGATGCCACTCTTGAAGTCTCTAAGCGAGGCCCTTAAACCTCTGAGCTCCAGGGGGCGCTGCATCCCCAGTTTCCGACGCAAAGAGTGAATTTCACAGCCTTTGTACATGTGACAAATAGCTTCGATTACCTTAAGCTGCAAATTAGATTGATTATTAGCGTACACTGGACACCTAGTCGGCCGAGATTAGCAATGCCAACTAAATATCCCCTTCTGATTAGTAAAACTTGTTTTTTTTGTCAACCACGGCCGCAAAACCTCATTCTCCTCGACAGAAAATATCGGATTCTGATTGGTCAGAAAGTGTGTGTGTGTGTGTGTGTGTTTCAATATACTAATTCTATCGCTCCTCGACGTCTCCAAGGCGGAACCTCGTACACCGTATATTTAATTTCTCTGGGGCTTTATATACTGAGAGAAAATGTTCGAACAAATTGGGTAAAGAAGATTGAAAGGAAATGAACTGAAGTGTGTGTGTGTGTGTGTGTGTGTGTGTGTGTGTGTGTGTGTGTGTGTGTGTGTGTGTGTGTGCGTGTTGTGTGTGTGTGTGTGTGTGTGTTAAACTATTTCTACATATGCAATGAGAGCGTTCTCCAGTGTCTAATTTAATGTAGGTGTTGTGACACGTTTTTC
>JACRUU010000022.1:1938553-1956053 GCA_030449085.1 Kryptopterus vitreolus
GTTGAGTGGAGGTAAAGTGTGTGTGTGTGTGTGTGTGTGTGTGTGTGTGTGTGTGTGTGTGTGTGTGAACATGGACTTAAGCATGAAACGAGAGTTGAGTGGAGGTGAAAGTGTGGTGTGTGTGTGTGTGTGTGTGTGTGTGTGTGTGTGTGTGTGTGTGTGGTGTGTGTGTGTGTGTGTGTGTGTGTGTGTGTGTGTGTGTGTGTGTGTGTGTGAACAACATGGTGAGTGTGTGTGTGTGTTTGTGTGTTTTAACTGGACTTAAGCATGAGATGAGAGTTGAGTGGAGGTAAAGTAAGCGTGTGTGTGGTGTGTGTCCTGCCGGTCCGTTTCCTGTAGTGTGTGTGTGTGTGTGTGTGTGTGTGTGTGTGTGTGTGTGTGTGTGGATGGGTGTGTGGAGTGTGAGTGTGTGTGTGTGTGTGTGTGTGTGTGTGTGTGTGTGTGTGGGTGTGTGAACATGGACTTAAGCATGAGATGAGAGTTGAGTGGAGGGTAAAGTGTGTGTGTTTGTTAATTTGTGTGTGTGTGTGTTGTGTGTGTGTGTTTGTGTTGAGTGTGTGTGTGTGTGTGTGTGTGTGTGTGTGTGTGTGAACATGGACTTAAGCATGAGATGAGAGTTGAGTGGAGGTAAAGCGAGTGTGTGTGTGTGTGTGTGTGTGTGTGTGTGTGTGTGTGAAACATGGACTTAAGCATGAAACGAAGAGTTGAATGGAGGTAAAGTGTGTGTGTGTGTGTGTGTGTGTGTGTGAGAACATGGACTTAAGCATGAGGCATGAGACGAGAGTTGAGTGGAGGTAAAGTGTGTGTGGGTGTGTGTGTGTGTGTGTGTGTGTGTGTGTGTGTGTGTGTGTGTGTGTGTGTGTGTGTGTGGTGTGTGTGTGACAGGCTGGACCCTGAAAACGAAACCACGTCTGAGTAAAAACTCTCCTGTGTGTTTGCTGGGTCACACGTACAACCTGAGCCACGAAGGTGTGTATCATCGCCGTACGATTCTGCACACACACACACATGTGTACACTCTCGACGGTGCTGTGTGTGTGTGTGTGTGTGTGTGTGTGTGTGTTAGATGAAAGGCAGAAGAAGTTCCTCTGTGCGTTCTCGTCCCTCTTCTGGATGACGTACCGGAGTGGTTTCTCCTCGCTGCACGGGTCGTCTCTGACCTCAGACAGTGGGTGGGGCTGCACGCTGCGCTCCGCCCAGATGCTCCTGGCACAGACACTAGCGCTACACACACTTCCCGCAGGTACACACACACACACACACACACACACACACATACACGTGGTCTCGAACCGAACCCGCACTGTCCTGTGTCTCAGGCTGGACTTGGTCCAGAGCTCATCACAAAACCAGAGACGACCTGGAGCTCACGCGTTCTGTGCTGGGATTGGGGCGGAGCCGGTGGGCGGGGCGGAGGAGGCGGAGCGAGGGGGGCATCCTGGAAGCGGACGAGGACGTGCTGGAGAGGGGACACCGCCGCGTCGTGGAGCGGTTCGGGGACAATCCAGACGCTCCCTTCGGCCTGCACCGGCTGGTGGAGCTGGGCCAGACGTCCGGGCAACGTGCGGGCGACTGGTACGGCCCCGCCCTCGCCGCACACATACTGCGGTAAGAGCGGAGACGTGTGGAGACGTGCGGAGACGTGCGGAGACGCGTGGAGACGCGTGGAGACGTGCGGAGACGCCGACTTTACTGCGATGCAACTTGTTTATCTTCTGCCATGTGTTTCTGCAGCAAATCAGTCGCAGAATCTGAATTGAGCGATCTGGCCGTCTACGTCTCGCAGGACTGCACCGGTGAGCGCTCACTTTCATCTGATTGGTTGATGCTTTACCGAGCGAGTCTGAGCTTTTATAATAGCGAGTCTGTGCTTTAAAATAGCGAGTCTGAGCTTTTGTGATGGCGAGTCTGAGCTTTAAAATATTGAGTCTGAGCTTTTATGATGGCGAGTCTGAGCTTTTTTGATGGCGAGTCTGAGCTTTTTTGATGATGGCGAGTCTGAGCTTTAAAATAGCTTATGATGGCGAGCCTGAGCTTTAATGATAGCGAGTCTGAGCTTTAAGATGGCGAGTCTGAGCTTTTATGATGGCGAGTCTGAGCTTTAAAATAGCGAGTCTGAGCTTTTATGATGGCGAGTCTGAGCTTTTTTGATGGCGAGTCTGAGCTTTAAAATAGCGAGTCTGAGCTTTTATGATGGCGAGTCTGAGCTTTAAAATAGCGAGTGATGATGGCGAGTTTTTTGAGGCTGAGCTTTAAAATAGCGAGTCTGAGTTTTATGATGGCTGAGCTTTATAGGTGAGTCTGAGCTGTAAAATAGCGAGTCTGAGCTTTAAAATAGCGAGTCTGAGCTTTTATGATAGTGAGTCTGAGTTTGGTTTCATCTGATTGGTTGATGCTTTACCGGTAATTAAGTAGTGCGTGTGTGTGTGTGTGTGTGTGTGTGTGTGTGTGTGTGTGTGTGTGTGTGTGTGTGTGTGTGTGTGTGTAGTGTACATAGAAGATGTGATGAGACTGAGTGAAGAATGTCCGCATGAGCCCCCTTCGAGGTTTCGCCCCGTTCTCATCCTGGTACCCGTGAGACTCGGCGGAGACGCGCTGAACCCTGCTTACGTCCCGTATGTGAAGGTACACACACACACACACACACACACACACACACACACACACACACACACAGGTTGGATATAATTATTTATTAGTTAATTAATCGTAATTAAATATCCTTCGTTGTTTAGCGTCTCCTCCAGCTGAAGTGCTGCGTGGGAATAATCGGAGGGAAGCCGAAGCACTCGCTGTACTTCGTGGGATTCCAGGGTGAGTGCATTGATGTATACGGGACGGACGCGTGGAGCGGTGTGGTAGAGGGGCGGAGCCACGGAAGGGTGACCATAGGAATCGCTCCCAGAGCGCTTAACATGACAGAAATGGAAACCACGCCAGCAGGGGGCGCTGATACGTGATCCATGCGCTCGTTGTTGGCACTCATCAGGGTTTAAAATCAATCAACCAATCAGGTTGTGAAACATGCTGACGGTATCAGGCGCCCTCTAGTGGACCTCAGAGTCAAGCACAAATGGAGTTTAGGCTAAAATAAGGTTTTATTGTTTGTTTGTTTTTCTTTCTCTACGCAGACGATCAGCTGCTGTTTCTGGATCCGCATTTCTGTCAGACGTCTGTAGATGTCGCTCAACACCACTTCCCCGTAGAGGTACGCTGAGTCGGTGATCTCGCTCTCATAAAAGCTCAGACTCATGATTTTAATGCTCAGACTCTGCTTAGGTAGCGAGTCTGAGCATTAAAATAGAGAGTCTGAGCTTTTATGCTAGTGAGTCTGAGCTTTTAAATTGCGAGTCTGAGCTTTTAAATTCCGAGTCTGAGCTTTTATGATGGCGAGTCTGAGCTCTTATGATGGCGAGTCTGAGCTTTAAAATCTTGAGTCTGAGCTTTAAAATCGCGAGTCTGAGCTTTAAAATCGTGAGTCTGAGCTTTAAAATCGCGAGTCTGAGCTTTAAAATAGTGAGTCTGAGCTTTAAAATCGCGAGTCTGAACTTTTATGATAGTGAGTCTGAGCTTTAAAATTGTGAGTCTGAGCTATAAAATTGAGTCTGAGCTTTAAAATGGCGAGTCTGATCTCTTATGATGGCGAGTCTGAGCTCTTATGATGGCGAGTCTGATCTCTTATGATGGCGAGTCTGATCTCTTATGATGGAGAGTCTGAGCTCTTATGATGGCGAGTCTCAGCTTTAATGATGGCGAGTCTGAGCTTTAATGATGGCGAGTCTGAGCTTTATGATGGCGAGTCTGAGCTTTAATGATGGCGAGCCTGAGCTTAATGAGCGAGTCTGAGCTTTAATGATGGCGAGTCTGAGCTTTAATGATGGCGAGTCTGAGCTTTAATGATGGCGAGTCTGAGCTTTAATGATGGCGAGTCTGAGCTTTAATGATGGCGAGTCTGAGCTTTAATGATAGCGAGTCTGAGCTTTAATGATGGCGAGCCTGAGCTTTAATGATAGCGAGTCTGAGCTTTAATGATGGCGAGTCTGAGCTTTAATGATAGCGAGTCTGAGCTTTAATGATGGCGAGTGAGCTTTAATGAGCGAGTCTGAGCTTTAATGATGGCGAGTCTGAGCTCTTATGATGGCGAGTCTGAGCTTTAATGATGGCGAGTCTGAGCTTTAATGATGGCGAGTCTGAGCTTTAATGATGGCGAGTCTGAGCTTTAATGATGGCGAGTCTGAGCTTTAATGATGGCGAGTCTGAGCTTTAATGATCTGAGCTTTTATGAGTCTGAGCTTTAATGATGGCGAGCCTGAGCTTTAATGATGGCGAGTCTGAGCTTTAATGATGGCGAGCCTGAGCTTTAATGATGGCGAGTCTGAGCTTTAATGATGGCGAGCCTGAGCTTTAATGATGGCGAGTCTGAGCTTTAATGATGGCGAGTCTGAGCTTTAATGATCGCGAGTCTGAGCTTTATGATGGCGAGTCTGAGCTTTATGAAATCGCGAGTCTGAGCTTTAAAATCGCGAGTCTGAGCTCGTATGATGGCGAGCCTGAGCTCTTATGATGGCGAGTCTGAGCTTTAATGATGGCGAGTCTGAGCTTTAATGATGGCGAGTCTGAGCTTTTATGATGGCGAGTCTGAGCTTTAAAATAGAGTCTGAGCTTTTATGATTGCTGAGCTTTTATGAGGCGAGTCTGAGCTTTAATGATGGCGAGTCTGAGCTTTTATCATAGCGTTGTTTGTTTCTCGGTGGGGTTTTGTTGAGATGATGTAGTCTGTTGGCGTCGCCATGGTTACGGCGTCTGTGTGCTTGCAGTCGTTTCACTGTAAGACCCCGAGGAAGCTGCCGTTCCAGCGCATGGATCCCAGCTGCACTCTGGGCTTCTACGCTAAGAGCAGGACGGACTTTGAGACGCTTCGCTCCGAAGTCACTGCGGTAAATAAAAGATAGAGGGCGCTCTCACACATACACGAGTGGATAAAGGCGAACTCCGTCTGGTCGTTCACTCATCCGTCCGTTTTTTTCCTCCTCCAGACTCTGAGCTCGTCTCCAGTCACCTATCCCATCTTCACCTTCATGGAGGGCTGTGGATATGAGCAGCAGCCGGACTTGACCTTTGACCCCGAGGTGCACGTCCCACCCGACGGCGAGGGCAGACGACGGAGTAAGCGCAGCAGTACGGACGAGTTTGTGCTTCTGTGAACGCTGAATATGTTAATGAATCACACACACACACACACACACACACACACACACACACACACACACACACACACACACACACACACACACTACTGATCAGTGTATGTGCAGGTCAGCACACACACACACAGGGTTCAGAAGCAGGAGTGCACCACCTACAGGTAACACGGAGCATCACACTATTAACCTGCAACGTTCACTTATAGCGACTCGAAAGTCGAGTCTTAGATTCTGTCGAGCGAGTCCAGCCTTCAAGACTAGCTTTAACATAGCGAGACTAGTGACTCTAAACTCCAGACTAATGACTCCAGACTCCAAACTCCAGACTCCAGACTAGCGACTCCGAACTCCAGACTAGCGGCTCCGGAATTCCAGATTAGCGACTCTAAACTCCAGACTAGCGACACTGAACTCCAGACTAGCGACTCCGAACTCCAGACTAGTGACTCTGAACTCCAGACTAATCTTTCCTAAACTCCAGACTAGCGGCTCCGGAATTCCAGACTAGCGACTCTAAACTCCAGACTAATGACTCCAAACTCCAAACTCCAGACTTGCGACTCCAAACTCCAGACTAGCGACTCATAAACTCCAGACTTGCGACTCTGAACTCCAGACTAATCTTTCCTAAACTCCAGACTAGCGGCTCGGGAATTCCAGACTAGCGACTCTTAACTCCAGACTCCAGACTAGCGACTTCTAAACTCCAGACTAGCGACTCTAAACTCCAGACTAATGACTCCAGAACTCCAAACTCCAGACTTGCCAAACTCCAAACTCCAGACTAGCGACTGACTCCGAACTCCAGACTAGTGACTCCTCCAGACTACTCCAGAACTCCAGACTAGTGACTCCGAACTCCAGACTAGCGACTCTGAACTCCAGACTAATGACTCCTAAACTCCAGACTAGCGACTTCGAACTCCAGACTAGTGACTCTGAACTTCAGACTAATGACTCTAAACTCCAGACTAGTGGCTCCGAACTCCAGACTAGACTGACTCTGAACTCCAGACTAATGACTCCTAAACTCCAGACTAGCTACTCCGAACTCCAGACTAGCGACTCCGAACTCCAGACTAGCGACTCCTAAACTCCAGACTAGCTGACTCCGAACTCCAGACTAGCGACTCCGAACTCCAGACTAATGACTCCTAAACTCCAGACTAGCTACTCCGACTACTCCAAACTCCAGACTAGCGACTCCGAACTCCAGACTAGTCCTAACTCCAGACTCCTCCAGAACTCCAGACTAGCTCTAAACTCCAACTCCAGACTCCGAACTCCAGACTAATGACTCCTAAACTCCAGACTAGCGACTCCAAACTCCAGACTAGCGACTCCAGAACTCCAGACTAGCGACTCCGAACTCCAGACTAGTGACTCTGAACTCCAGACTAATGACTCCTAAACTCCAGACTAGCGACTCCGACTCCGACTACGACTCCAACTCCAGACTAGTGACTCCGAACTCCAGACTAGTGGCTCCGAACTCCAGACTAGTGACTCTGAACTCCAGACTAATGACTCCTAAACTCCAGACTAGCGACTCCAGACTCCGAACTCCAGACTAGTGACTCCGACTGAACTCCAGACTAATGACTCCTAAACTCCAGACTAGCTACTCCGACTCCGAACTCCAACTCCAGACTAATGACTCCTAAACTCCAGACTAGCTGGCTCCGACTCCGAACTCCAGACTAGACTCCTAAACTCCAGACTCCTCTGAACTCCAGACTAATGACTCCTAAACTCCAGACTAGTGACTCCGAACTCCAGACTAGTGACTCCGAACTCCAGACTAGTGACTCCGAAACTCCAGACTAGCGACTCCGAACTCCAGACTAATGACTCCTAAACTCCAGACTAGTGACTCCGAACTCCAGACTCGTGAGTCTAAACTCCAGACTCGTGACTCTAAATAAATAAATTGCCAGCAGTTCTTTTGTTGTTGGATAACTCGCTCTGCATTCTTGTCACGATTAAAGTTCTATCGCTCAGGAAACGGAACGGCGACGGAGGAATGAAGACGTACGAGGTTCGGAAGTCTTTGGGGTTTTTTTTTTTTTTTTTTTTTTTTTTTTTAATTTTCTGGTAAAACCAGTTTTAAAATCGTTGTGAATATTTGACGGGAGGAAAAATAAAAGCTATTAAACTCGCCTTTATCTTTACTACTGTTAACGTTGTTTACCAAATCCAATTTGGCAAAATTATTGGCGCCCCCACCCCCCCCCCGATTTCTCCAAACTGTTCTCCACGCAGAATTATATCAATCTTGATGGATAAATGATGGACCAACTTGGACTCAAAACCTGGTCCAGCATAAACCCCATGAAGATCTGCTGTCCATCCAAGCTCCTGGAAAAACCAGCTTGGCGTTTGTTGGGATTTGAACCCACAAATCCTACAGTGGAAGATCTCCAGGAGAGCTTTGGGATGAAGGCCAGCGCTGACCGCAGCCCCCAGGCCTCCCTCGCAACATCTCACCAAAATCCCCACGAAATCTCCTTCCCAGAACGGGGGAAGGATAATATGTGGGATGGGATGTTCGGGAAGGTGGTCCTCCGAAACCAACTTCTGGTTTAAAGAGGTCTCCGGTTCGAAACGCACACATCGGTTCCGCGCATTACGACTTTTGGATTCTAGAGGGCGCTGTTGGCTAAACCAGCCTGGACGTCACCTTTTGTTTTTTTTTTTGGCAATTCTTTTCATGTTCAGTATGACAGGAATCCTCCGAACCGCATCGCTGCCTCACCTACATGTTTTTATACCCGTCCGAGTCTCTCTCTCTCTCTCGGTGCATGAGGAAATGCATTTGCGTATTCATTTGTATACCTGAAGTCATTTTATTTGTCCTTAAATGGAATAAACAATATTCACATTAATATGTTGAGAATGAGTGGGGCACGGTGGTTTAGTGGTTAGCACGTTCGCCTCACACCGCCAGGATCCGGGTTCGATTCCCGTCTCGGCCATGTGTGTGTGGAGTTTGTGCATGTTCTCCTCGTGTCTCAGGGGGTTTTTCTCCGGGTTCTCCGGTTTCCTCCCCCGGTCCAAAAACATGCACGGTAGGTTGATTGGCACCTTGGAAAATTGTCCCTAGTGTATGAATGTGTGTGTGTGTGTGTGTGTGTGTGTGCCCTGTGATGGGTTGGCATTCCATCCAGGGTGTATCCTGCCTTAATGCCCATAGACGCCTGAGATAGGCACAGACTCCCCGTGACCCGAGAAGATCGGATATAGCGGTAGAAGATGAATGAATGAATGTTGAGAATGTAAACGTTACGACGTTGCCAATTTACCCTCGTGTCGAATCGCATCTTCTGTACGTATACATCTGGGATCCGAGCGTAAGTTTCGGCACAGGAGATTTGATCTCGATAGGGGATTGTACAGGCTCTGCAGTTCTGGGTTTCCTTTGTTGTGTTTTGCATTTCCTGCATTGGAAGCATTCGTTGCGCTTATTTCTTTCCAGCATTGATGGGAAACTTTAAAGCGTACGCGCTTCGCATTTCAACCAGCGTTCCAATCGATGCTCTCCAGTACCATCCGAGACGCTGCTGTGTTAATGTAACGTATTGCAGGACAGATTTCTGGGGGCCCCTCATTTGGGATGCTTTCCATGAATATCGCTGATATAGCTTTTTTTTTCACGATTGGTTAGAAGTGTGAACACATTGACCAATCGCTAGCAGACAATCTGTATAAAATAAGCCTCGTTCGGGACACTCGCGGGTCTCTTCAGGCATTGTGGAGGTGGTGGTGGTGCAGCGGTTAGTGGTTCCTCAGGTTAAGGTGTTGTTGGCCTCTGGACCAGAAGATCACAGGTTCAAACCCCACCACCATCAAACTGCCACTGGTGGGGCCCTTGAGCAAGGCCCTTAACCCTCAATTGCTCAGTTGTAAGTCGCTCTGGATAAGGGCGTCTGACAAATGCTGCAAATGTAAATTTGAGGGGTAGCTCAGGGAGGGGAGGGGAGGGGAGGCGGGTGTAGCTCAGTGATCTAAGGCGCTGGGCTGCTGATCGGAAGATCCGAGTTCGAGCCGCGGTATGGCCAAGCTGCCGCCCTTGGGTCCTCGAGCAAGACCCTTAACCCTCTGGGCTCCGGGGGGCGCCGTATCATGTCTCTGACCCCAGCTACCAACATCAAGCTGGGATATACGAAGAAAGAATTTCACTGTGCTGTAATGTTTGTGATAAATAAAGGCTATTCTATTCTATATTTTAAATGCATTGTTTACATACACACACACACACACACACACATATATATATATATATAAATATATAATCATATATATATAAATCACACACACACACCGCAGGTGGGGCTCGTCGCCGGAATACTTCGCATAGCTCCAGAGTCAGGCCTCCTTTCCGCAGAACCATGACTGAGATTCATCACATTCCACTTCTATAACGCCTATTCATCAAGAAAGCCAACAATGCTACTATTCCGAACCTGTCTGGGTGTGTGTGTGTGTGTGTGTGTGTGTGTGTGTGTGTGTGTGTGTGTGTAGGTCGGTGCAGAATGATTTGTATTGAACTCGATGGTTTTCTCGCCGAGATAAGGAGGCGATAATTACAGGCCTGAGATGCCACACGGACACACCCTTCCATCTCCGGATCCTTCCCCTGCTGACCCGGGACGCATCGATCTGTCGCCGGGGGGGATTGCGTGTGTCAGAGGTGCGGAGCAGCGATTTTGGAGCACAAACAAACCCTCTGTTTTGACGTGACAGGATGGAGGTTACAGGTGGTTGTAGTCTATACAGGATGGATGCGCCAAGGAGATTCGCCAAACTGTAATGGAAACATGTTATTTTTTTAAATCTCGCATTTCCAGGTCACATGATCTGCCTTGCCTTGGGCGTGATGCTGCAGGTGCTACACGAGGCCCTATTGCACTGCACAGCTCAAACATAAAAGTGGACTCATTCGGAAATCGCGCACTATTACCTCTCTGGTGGTGATTATACCCTCTCTGTGTGGTGATAAGGATGGGGCTGGTGATTATAGGAAGATAAGGTGGTGATGGTGGTGATTATATTGAATATAAGGATGGTGATGGTGGTGATTATATTGAATATAAGGATGGTGATGGTGGTGATTATATTGAATATAAGGATGGTGATGGTGGTGATTATAGTGAAGATAAGGATGGTGATGGTGGTGATTATGGTGAAGATAAGGATGGTGATGGTGATTATGGTGAAGAAAAGGGGGATGGTGGATTGGTGGTGATATTACCTCTCTGGTGGTGATTATAGTGAAGATAAGGATGGTGGTGATGGTGGTGATATGGTGAGTGAAGATAAAGATGGTGATGGTGGTGATTATGGTGAAGATAAGGATGGTGGTGATGGTGGTGATTATAGTGAAGATAAGGATGGTGGTGATGGTGGTGATTATGGTGAAGATAAGGATGGTGGTGATGGTGGTGATTATAGTGAAGATAAGGATGGTGATGGTGGTGATTATGGTGATTGAATATAAGGATGGTGATGGTGGTGATTATAGTGAAGATAAGGATGGTGATGGTGATTATGGTGAAGAAAAGGATGGGGCTGGTGATTATGGTGAAAATAAGGATGGTGGTGATGGTGGTGATGGTGATTAGTGAAGATAAAGATGGTGATGGTGGTGATTATAGTGAAGATAAGGATGGTGATGGTGATTATGGTGAAGATAAGGATGGTGGTGATATTAGTGAAGATAAAGATGGTGATGGTGGTGATTATGGTGAAGATAAGGATGGTGATGATGGTGGTGATTATAGGTGAAGATAAGGATGGTGAAGATGGTGATGGTGGTGATTATGGTGAAGATAAGGATGGTGGTGATGGTGGTGATTGGTGATGGATGATGTGGTGATGGTGATAAGGATGGTGGTGATGGTGGTGATTATAGGATGGATGGTGATGGTGGTGATATGGTGAAGATGGTGATGGTGGTGATTATGGTGAGTGAGATAAGGATGGTGATGGTGATTATGGTGAAGAAAAGGATGGGGCTGGTGATTATGGTGAAAATAAGGATGGTGGTGATGGTGGTGATATTAGTGAAGATAAAGATGGTGATGGTGGTGATTATAGTGAAGATAAGGATGGTGATGGTGATTATGGTGAAGAAAAGGATGGGGCTGGTGATTATGGTGAAAATAAGGATGGTGGTGATGGTGGTGATATTAGTGAAGATAAAGATGGTGATGGTGATAAGTGATTATGTGGTGATTAGGTGAAGATAAGGATGGTGATGGATGATTATGGTGATGGTGGTGATTATGGTAAAGATAAGGATGGTGATGGTGATTATGGTGAAGCTGGTGATTATGGTGAAGGATGGGGAAGGATGGTGGTGATATTAGTGAAGATAAAGATGGTGATGGTGGTGATTATAGCTGGTGATTATGGTGAAGATAAGGTGGTGATGGTGATGGATGGTATTGGTGATAGTGAAGATAAGATGGTGATGGTGGTGCTGGTGATTATGGTGATGTGAGATAAGGATGGTGATGGTGGTGGCTGGTTATTCGGTGATGGTATGGTGAAGATAAGGATGGTGCTGTGGTTGCTTCAGGGTGAGTGGATGGTGGTGATTATGGTGAAGATAAGGATGGTGGTGATGGGGGATTATCTGATGGTGGTGGTGATGGTGAAGATGGTGGTGGTGCATCTTGGTCTAGGTGATAGGATGCTGGTGGTGATTATGGTGAAGATGGTGCCATGGTGATGGTGATAGGGCTGGTGGTGGTGATTATGGTGAAGATGGGCTGGTGCTGATGGTGATTAGGTGATGGTGGTGGTGCATGGTGGTGATTTCTGGTGAGAGATGGTGATGTGCTGATGGTGGTGCTGGATGGGCTGGTGATGGTGGTGATGGTGAAGGATCTCTGGGCTGGTGATTATGGTGAAGATAAGGATAGGGCTGGTGATTATGGTGAAGATAAGGATAGGGCTGGTGATGGTGGTGATTATGATGAAGATAAGGCTGGTGGTGATGGTGGTGATTATAGTAAAGATAAGGATGGTGATGGTGATTATAGTGATCTTCCACACGTCTTCCAGCCCACATGAAGCAGATCTTGGTGCATGTGCATCCTTGAACTTTGTGCCCCATGAAAAGAGACGCTTCACTTCGTTTCTCCATCTTTAAAGCCCTCTGTTGTGATTCGGATTAACTCCTGAAATCTAAACACGCGTAAACGTGACAATGGAAACTTTCTCGACATTCTCGCACTCGTGCTTTTCAACGCAAACGCGACGTTCCTTGTCAGTTAGGAATGTGTCCTGCACATGGTACCATAATTTAGGTATTAAACTGGTTCTTCACAGGTTCCTCGGGAAGATTTCGGGGCTTTTATTGATTTATTTACACAAAAGTCGTAGAAATCATGGAGAGTTTCCTCCAGATGTTTCCTCCCCAGCATCGTGTGACGGATCCTGATATGACACATCCTCTCGCTGCATCTCCACTTTGTACACAATAACCCCGAGTCCTGGATGACCTTTCGACAAAGACACGTCGCGTGTGTGGAATGTGTCGGTGTGTGTGTGTGTGTGTGTGTGTGTGTGTTGTACGAGGCATGCGTTTGAGTCATTGTGTTCCTTCTGTTGGTCCATGCCGACTCTTTGCATCAGCACGGCGGTATGAAACGAAGGAATTTCTGAACAACAAAGAACTTGCTTTGGCCCAGAAAACACAAGTTACACACGTTAAAGTCTGTTTTAATGCGTCCCAAACAACGACGACGTCCAGAGAACGCAGAGCCTGCGGAAGGGCTTCAGAATACCCTGGAAAATGGAACCATGCTGTTTTATGTTTCCATACGGACGTATTTAATTGCCGGATGTGTGTTGCGACTTTTTTTTTTATATCTGAATAAATGTGTGTTGCATTAAAGGTCTGTTAGAAACAAATATATATATTCATTCATTCATTCATTTTCTACCGCTTTATCCGATCTTCCCTCGGGTCACGGGGAGTCTGTGCCTATCTCAGGCGTCTATGGGCATTAAGGCAGGATACACCCTGGATGGAATGCCAACCCATCGCAGGGCACACACACACACACACACACACACACACACATTCACACACATTCACACATAGGGACAATTTTCCAAGGTGCCAATCAACCTACCGTGCATGTTTTTGGACCGGGGGAGGAAACCGGAGGAACCGGAGAAAAACCCGGAGAAAAAAACCCCCTGAGACACGGGGAGAACATGCACAAACTCCACACACACATGACCGAGACGGGAATCGAACCCGGATCCTGGCGGTGTGAGGCGAACGTGCTAACCACTAACGCCACCGTGCCCCAAATATATATATGTGTGATATGTGTGTGTGTGTGTGTGTGTGTGTGTGTGTATACATTTACATTTATGTATATATATATATATATATATATATATATTCTATATATATATATATATATATATATATATATTTTTATATATATATATATATATATATATCTATATATATATATATAGTGTGTGTGTGTGGTGTGTGCGCGCGTGTGCGCTTGTCTGTATATATATATATATATATATATATACTATATATATATATATATATCATATACACACACACATGTATCCTGGAGGGGTTTAATCCAAGTTTAAGTTTAATCCAAGAGTCTCTGTTGAATTCACTACACTGACTTGTTTCTCAGTGACAGCCTGAACATCTTCATTAGCATACACTAATGGTTTTGTGTGTGTGTGTGTGTGTGTGTGTGTGTGTGTGTGTGTGTGTGTGTGTGTGGTGTGTGTGTGTCTGCAGTGTGTACTTGAGATCTGCCTCTGGCGCTGGATTGTCACTGATTTACAAGCCCTGTCCTCAAATTACAAGATAAGCTATAGATAACAAGTGAGATAGATGCAATCTCCCAGGCGTGGTGGTGGTGGTGTTATTACACCTGAATAGCACTGTTATAGCGACACAACATAAAAAAACCTCATGTGGACATTTTCCCTGTATTTACATAGAATAGTCTTTATTTGCCACATAAACATTACAGCAATTCTTTCTTCACATATCCCACCTGGGGTCAGAGCGCAGGGTCGGCCGTGATACGGCGCCCCCTGGTGCACAGAGCGTTAAGGGCCTTGCTCAAGGACCCAACAATGTCAGCTTGGCGAAAGCGGGTCTCGAACCCCCGATCAGTAACCCTTAAACCGCTGATCTCCCCGTAATTGACATCTACGCCATTCTTTCCACACTTTATTTCCTAAGGGCCTTGCTCAGGGGCCCCTTGCTTAGTGGCATTCTTGGTGTGGCTGGGATTTGAACTCGGAATAACCTTCCGAAACCGTCACTTATCAATCGCATGTTCTACTCCTTTTATTCTCGCTTTTTTTAAAATTCTCTTTCGCAGTTAATAAGACGCGTACGAATGTTCGCGGCGAACCAACGACGCGTTATAAGACAAGATGCAAATGCAAACAACAAATATAAAAATGCTG
This sequence comes from Kryptopterus vitreolus, assembly GCA_030449085.1. Lineage (NCBI taxonomy): Eukaryota > Metazoa > Chordata > Actinopteri > Siluriformes > Siluridae > Kryptopterus > Kryptopterus vitreolus. The sequence goes on from JACRUU010000022.1 coordinate 1,953,235, forward strand.
TGTGAACTGTAGAGTTTAAAGAAACGACTCGGAATTAATCAAACCGCAGTGTTTTCTTTGCACGGTTGTGTCTATTTGTTGATGTGTGTGTGTGTGTGTGTGTGTGTGTGTGTGTGTGTGTGTGTGTGTGTGCGCGCCTCCTCGGGTATGTGTATGGAGTTCTTGGCTGAGGTGTGACACGGACACACCTGTTTAAAGTATTCAAATGAACTGAATGCATGCAGACACACTCCAGTGACTACAGTAACTTTTACACACACACACACACACACACACACACACACACACACACACACACACACACAGATGGTGTGTCATTTACACGCTCGTTCTTATCACAGTTTTGTTTTTTGTTTTTTTTTGTACAAGCATGCACGCAGGGTGTGTTACTGATAAACACACACACACACACACACACACACACACACACACACACACACACACACACAGGATTTTAAAGCTCAGACGCTACGGCTTAGCGCTGCAGGAAACCTGAATGAAGCTGAAACGCCGTCCTGTCTCCCCTTTTTTGATTGGTGGTTGGGGGGGGGTGTGGTTTAGCGGTTAGCATATTCGCCTCACAGGGTCGGGGGTTCGATTCCCGTCTCGGCCGTGTGTGTGTGGACCACACACATGGCCACACACATCCAGAGCGACTTACAAGTGTGCAGTTGGGGGTCAAGGGCCTTGCTAAAGGGCCCCCTAGTGGCAGCTTGGTGGTGGTGGTCGTAGTGGTGGTATAAGTTGCTATTATTATTATTATTATTATTATTATTATATTATGATTTTATAATGTACACATGGTGTGTGGTGTGTGTGGTGTGTGTGTGTGTGTGTGTGTGATGAGGGTGTTACTCAGCGCACTATGTAACTAATGCGCTGATAATGCAGCCATAACACTTCAGTAATGAGTGTTTTATGGCCTTCGAAGGTCACGGAGAGGAAGGCGGTGCCGAGCGTCTCGGCTCTCCCCGATGTCTTCACGAGGCACGGGTATCTCCCCCGGCGTGGCGGCGAGTTTCGTAGCGGTGAGCGTCTTAACGGCGGAGGACAAAACGCGCCCCTGTATGAGACCGCGGCGTCCCCGCTGTGTATCGCTTTGCGTTTACTAATCAGGTGTGTCTGATATCAACCACGGCCCTCAAACACACTGAAGGAGAGAGAAAGAGAAAGAGAGAGAGAGAGAGAGAGAGAGAGAGAGAGAGAGAGGGATGAGGCAGAATTTTTTTCCTTCACTATGAGACCCAATCACCTCACATCACATCACATCCTATCACTTCACATCACCTCACATTACATCACATACATCACCTCAATCACATCACACATCACATCACATACATCACACACATCACACAGCAATTCACATAACACACATCAATGAACATCACATACATCACTCACATTCACCTCACATTACATACACTACATCATCCATGCACATCACATCACATTACCTCACATCACATCACATACATCACATCACATTACATCACCTCACATCACATCACATCACATCACATCACATTACCTCACATTACATTACATCACATCACCAGGCACATCATAGATCACATTGCACACACACATCACCGATCACATCACATCACATCACATCAGCACAGGATCATTACACATTACATTACATCACCTCACATCACATTAGATCACATTACATCACCTCACATCACCTCACATTACAAATGACAACACAGCACAGCACATGACCTCACATTTCATTATATCACCTCATATCACCTCACATTACATTACCTCACATCAAATTACATCACCCCACATCACCTCACATTACATCACATCACCTCACATCACCTCACATCACCTCACATCACCTCACATCATCACATCACCTCACATCACATCACATCCATCACATCATCACCTCACATCATTCACCTCACATCACATCACCTCACATTACATTACCTCACATCAAATTACATCACCCCACATCACCTCACATCACCTCACATCACCTCACTTCACATTACATCACATTACATCACCTCACATCACTTCATATTACATGACATTACATCACATCATCTCACATCATTTCACATTACATGACATTATATCACCTCACATTACATCACATCACTTCACATCACCTTACATTACATCACCTCACATTAAATCACCTCACATTACTTCACATCACATCACATCACACAAGCAACAGGAACACATTTCTTAAAGGAGCCACGTCCCATATTTTACAGTTAAAACCTCCACTAAACAAAGTAACAACAAGAAATTAATATTAAAAGAATCATTTCCAGAGTAAAATAAATATTAAATAATCAATAATGTTATTAAAGGGAGTGATTTTGACATCTGTTACAGTTACAGTATTACAAACATGAAAAGGATTCATTTATGGTACATTGAAAATGTGATTAATCATGATTAAATATTTAAAATGGGATTGACATGCTGATGGTTCTGCGTTTACATCCGCTTTCAATCCGACTCCAGAATAACTTCAGGAACCACTCCGAGTCTGCTCCGATGCTTCCCGTTCCTCTGCAGAGACTTCACTGGGTTTGGATTTGGATCTCCTGCATGCCTCGTGAGACGTATGTCGTACACCGACGGAGGCGTGAAACAGGTCTTCCCAGTCCCCGCGGTCCCGGCGTTCCGACGTAGAGAGGTGTTCCACCTGCCCAGGGAAGGGGTGGAGCCGAGGCAGGTGAGTGGACTTTAACAGGAGAGAGGAGAAGCTGGAGCGTGCAGAGCCGTACAGAGAGGAGATCCTGTTACTGGTTCGAGGGAGAGAGAGAGAGAGAGAGAGAGAG
>JACRUU010000022.1:1958553-1961053 GCA_030449085.1 Kryptopterus vitreolus
CCTCCATCAGTCCTCAATTTATCCTCCGTCAGTCCTCCATCAGTCCTCCATCAATCCTCTATTAATCCTCTATTAATCCTCCATCAGTCCTCTATTTACCCAGCAGTCCTCCATCAGTCAGTCCTCCATCAGTCCTCTATTAATCTTCTATTAATCCTCCATCAGTCCTCTATTTATCCTCCATCAGTCCTCCGTCAGTCCTCCATCAGTCCTCTATTAATTCTCCATCAGTCCTCCATCAATGCACTATTAATCCTCCATTAATCCCCCATCACCCCTCCATCAGTTCTCCGTAACCCCTCCATAAATTTATGGACACCTGACCTTAAGATTACGATGTGCTTTATTCTTTCTCCACATTTCTTTCCACACGTTTTACTCTTTTATAATACGCTCCGGTCCTGTGGGACGACGTCCTCGCTGGATTTGATGGAGTTTGCTGTAAGATGAGGTGGAGCAGGTCTGAGTCTGCAGCAACTTAACAACTGATCCCAGTATGTTGGAGATCTTCTACACACGCAGATCTCCATCACAGTGCAAATGTGTGTGTGTGTGTGTGTGTGTGTGTGTGTGTGTGTGTGTGTGTGTGTGTGTGATTCTGATGATGGTGAGCCAGAACAGTGAGGAGCCGCACTTCAGGTCCTCCTTGTACCCTGAGACGTGGTTGGACCAGGAGGATGGAGGAGGATCCTGTGGTCTTCTTGTAGTAGGTTTCAGAAGTCCTGAATTCCACTGCAAGGGTCTGAAGTAGTGCTATTTCTTTCTTTCTTTCTTTCTTTCTTTCTTTTCTTTTCTCTCTTTCTTTCTTTCTTTCTTTCTTTCTTTCTTTCTTTCTTTCTTTTTTTCTTTCTTTCTTTCTGCATTACAGTCTTTCTTTTTTTTCCTTCTTTGCTTTCCGGTCTTCTTTTAATGCATCATGTGCTTCGTTTTTCCCTTCTGTCTTCCTCTTTTTTTCTTTCTTTCTTTCTGTTTTTGTCTTCTTTTTTGGGACTTCTTTCTGTTCTTTCTTTCTCATTTTTCTTTTCTTTCTTTCTTTCTACTGCTTGTCTTTTTAAGTTTCCCTTCCTTCCTTCCTTCCTTTCTTCCTTTCCTCCAAAGAAACGACACGTGAAGCTCGTCACTCCGTCAGTAGAGTGAAGCGATTTGCGAACAGGTTGTGAGAGTTTTTATCGGCCCATCGCTGATCCAAATTACTGATCCAATCCTAACAATACCAGCGAGAGATACACACAAGAGAGACAAGAGAAAGAGAGTGATAAATAGATAGAGTGATTTTGAAAGTTATGTATTTGTGTGTGTGTGGTATGTAGTTATTCGGGTTTGACACACAGGTGGATTGCAAAGAAGCCAAACTGGATGCTCCTGCAGTACCGGCTCGAGATCAACACATTCACACATTTTCACTCGTTCACATTCTATCATTCATTCATACACCATCATTCATTCATACACTATCATTCGTTCATACACTATCATTCGTTCATACACTATCATTATCATTCATTCGTTCATACACTATTATTCATACACTATCATTCATTCATTCATACACTATCATTCGTTCATACACTATCATTCGTTCATACACTATCATTCATTCATTCACACGTTCATACACTATATCATTCATACACTATCATTCATTCATACACTATCATTCGTTCATACACTATCATTCATTCATTCACTATCATTCATTCATACACTATCACTCATTCATACACTATCATTTCATTCATACACTAGACATCATTCATTCATTCATACACTATCATTCATTCACACACTATCACTCATTCACACACTATCATTCCTTCATACACTATCACTCATTCACACACTATCATTCATTCATACACTATCACTCATTCATACACTATTACTCATTCATACACTATCATTCGTTCATACACTGTCATTCGTTCATACACTATCATTCATTCACACACTATCATTCATTCATACACTATCACTCATTCATACACTATCATTCATTCATTCACTATCATTCATTCATACACTATCACTCATTCACACACTATCATTCCTTCATACACTATCACTCATTCACACACTATCACTCATTCACACACTACACTATCATTCGTTCATATACTGTCATTCGTTCATATCACTTCCTTTCCGTCACACAGAGAGTGCACGATCATTCATTCACACAGTTTCATTCATTCATACACTATCACTCACGTCAGGCACAGATCACTACACTCACATCACGTTCATACACGAGCAGCGTATCATTCATTCACCTTCACTATCATTCATTCATACACTATCACGCATCAGGCACTATCATTCGTTCATACACTATCACTCATTCACACACTATCACTCATTCATTCACTATCATTCGTTCATACACTATCATTCATTCATTCACTATCATTCATTCATACACTATCATTCGTTCATTCATTCACACTATCATTCATTCATACACTATCATTCAGGACACTATCACTCATTCACACACTATCAT
>JACRUU010000022.1:1968553-1988553 GCA_030449085.1 Kryptopterus vitreolus
AGGGCCTTGCTCAAGGGCCCACTAGTGGTGGTGGTGGTGGGATTTGAACCTTCCGGTCCAGAGGGATAATTTCTTAACCACTGCGGGGTTAAGGTGCCGGACTACTGATCAAGGGTTCGAGTCCCCCGGCTTCCGACCCCCCGATCGAGGCCCTTCATCTTCGTATCATGTGGTTTGACATCTGCTTAAATGTTTTGTTTGTGGTTCCCTCGTGCAGGCGTCGATCACACGAGGAGATAAATACACCCTGGTGTCGTGCCCGAGGGACGAGACGTGGGAGGTGCAGAACAGCTTCGGGGAGACGAAAGTGATGCCTGGCGTTTGCTTCGTCATTCCTCCTCCCGACACCGAGGCCATCGAACGAGTCGACAGGTGACAAATGATGCACCATTTAACAACTATTCCGGGTGTAAACTGGCACTTTTGGGGCCCTTAATTAAGGCCCTTGACCCTTCGTTCTCCAATGGTGCTGAAACCTGACATCACTGGGATATATATGATATATATATATATATATATATATATATTATATATATCTATCTATATATATATATATATATATATATATATATGGGGGCACGGTGGTTTAGTGGTTAGCACGTTTCGCCTCACACCGCCAGGGTCCGGGTTCGATTCCCGTCTCGGCCATGTGTGTGTGGAGTTTGTGCATGTTCTCCCCGTGCCTCAGTGGGTTTTTTCTCCGGGTTCTCCGGTTTCCTCCCGGTCCAAAAACATGCACGGTAGGTTGATTGGCACCTTGGAAAATTGTCCCTAGTGTAATGAAATGTGTGTGTGTGTGTGTGTGTGTGTGTGTGTGTGTGTGTGTGTGATGATGGGTTGGCATTCCATCCAGGGTGTATCCTGCCTTAATGCCCATAGACGCCTGAGATAGACACACACTCCCCGTGACCCGAGGGAAGATCGGATAAAGCGATAGAAGATGAATGAATGAATGATATATATGAAGAAACTCCCTTTTTCCTGTAATGCCCCAGGCCTTGGGCCCCAAAAGGGGCGACTTGGCAGTTCTGGGACCAGCTGACGTTCTGATCTTAACCAATCACAAAGCAGTAAACAAATCATTCTGATTGATATGGTGTTTATTCCGCCACCCACTGGATCTCTGACGATACGCCTCTTTGCAGTCTGGAGCGGGATTTTTCCGGGCTCAAAAGGAGAAGAGCATCTCTCCAGGCCTCCGTAAAGACCCCCAGTGTCGAGGTAGTCAAGGTGGTCCAGAGAGGTACGAGGTCCGACGTTGCGTTTGGTAAACGAACCCGGGTAAATAATCCGTCCCCGAAAACCCCAGTGTGATCTGTTCCCCACAGTTAGCGTATCGAGCGCTCCGGAGGAGTCCAGACCCAGCGCCGTGTCGAACCGCCTGGACCGCCTCATCGCCGATCTCCTTCAGTTAGAGAAAGAGGTGCTGGGAAGACTGCGAGCGCCGCTGTCTCGGTCCGATCACTCAGGGGACCTCGTAGCCCGAACCCGAGATCACGAGGTAAGTGTTGGGGAACGTCATTCTTTCAACGTTATTTCGTCCCAAAGACGAATTTTTAAAAGTGTATTTTTGTGTAATTTACTCCAAAACGTTTAATATTCATTCATTCATTCATCTTCTACGTTTAATATTCATTCATTCATTCATAACTCTAATACCCCTTTAAAGCTTTATCCAATCCCTTCCCTGCTTTATCTTATCCGATCTTCTCGGGTCACGGGGAGCCTGTGCCTATCTCAGGCGTCTAGGCTTGGCATTATGGGCATTAAGGCAGGATACACCCTGGACGGAATACCAACAACCCATCGCAGGGCACACACATACACACACACACAACATTCATACACTAGGGACAATTTTCCAAGGTGCCAATCAACCTACTATACCTAGGGCAACCAAACCTAACTACCGTGCATGTTTTTGGACTGGGGGAGGAAACCGGAGAACCCGGAGAAAAACCCCCTGAGGCACGGGGAGAACATGCACAAACTCCACACACACATGTCCGAGACGGGAATCGAACCCGGATCCTGGCGGTGTGAGGCGAACGTGCTAACCACTAAGCCACCGTGCCTCTGACGTTTAATATTTGAACATTTATTTGCGTTTTTATTGCGGCGATAAACAAATGAAAATAAAATTCAAGGTTGCACGAATCTCGAAAGTGTAGTGATTTCGAAAATCCAGTCGAAATATTTTGAGAATAAAAAGAGAATTTTCAAAATGTGAAAAAAAAAGTAAAAAAAAAATTTATGGTCAAAATAAAATCTGAATATTTTAAGAATAAAATGTAAATATATTTTGAGAATAAAGAAATATTCCGAAAATGTAATTGAAATATATTTTGAAATTAATATTTCAAGAATAAAATTTGTATTTATTTTGAGAAAAAGGTCAAAATATTTCAAGAATAAAATGTAAATATATCTTTAGAATAAATTCTATATATTTTGCGAATAGAATTTAAATATATTTTGAGAATAAAGTCGAAATATTTCAAAAATAAAATTTAAATATATCTTCGGAATAAAGGTGAAATATTTTGAGAATAAAATGTAAATATATTTTGCCAATAAAATTGAAATATTTTGAGTATAAAGGAAAAATGACAAGAATAAAGCTGAATAAATACAAAATTAAAAATTAAAATTAAATTAAAGGAGAAAAAAAAAGGTGGTTAATTCTGGCGCCGCGTCGTCGTCTGTTCTAGAGGGCCGTCGCGACTCTGAGGAAGCTGGAGGCCGAGAAAGCGTCCATTCAAAAGGAACTCGAGCCTCTTCTGTCCGGTAAACATCTGGGCTCCAGCGTGGTGTCGTACCATCCCAAACTCAGCACCGCAACCAACAAGATCGAAGACCTCAACGCCCTCACCGACCTCTACGGCAAAAAGTAGGTGTATTATTATTATTATTATTATTATTATTATTATTATTAATTGTATTATTATTATTATTATATTATTATTATTATTATTATTATTATTATTATTAATATTATTATTATTATTATTATTATTATTATTATTATTATTATTATTATTAACCAGCAGGGTTAATAAAACCACAGAAACCCTCATTCAGAACTTTTACACACCAAATTACGCAGATGTTTAGCACTGTGAAAATGAAAGTAAAATCACCCACCACACACACACACACACACACACACACATATACACATATAGCATATATATATATTATATATATATATATAATATATATTTTATAGTATAAATATTAAGTTTACATGGTGTACAATCAATTAATTTCCAATCCGAGCTTACATTAATGAATTAAAAATGCAGATATAATAATAATAATAATAATAATAATAATAATAATAATAATAATAATTGTAATAATAATAATATTGATAATAATATAATAGTAATAATAATAATTAATAATAGTAATAATAATAATCCTATTATTATTATTTTTAAAAGATGAAAAATATTTTTTAAAGATTTAAAAAAAATTATTAGTGTTTTGTTCAGCTAAAAAAAAAAGGATTATAATAATTTTTAAATGATTTATTTATTTATTTATTTATTTATTATATTTTCTTCGTTTGCTTAAGGGCCAGTGCTGTAAAATCTTTAGAGAATCAGATTAAATACGTAGGCATGGGTCTGTTCGAGCTGGAGGAGCAACTGGCCCGGGACACGGTCATCCTGGACAAGCCTGGAGCCGTTCAGGACCATGTTTTAATGCTGGAGGTGAGAAAGACGAGATTAGATTTGGAACTACGAGGCTCCGTAAATATACAATACATATATGTCGTTTAATCCTGTAGGAAATTAAAAATGACGTCGGAGCCAAACTGGAGGACATCCAGAAACTGAACAATGACCTGGAGCTGGCCGAGCAGCTGTGTGGGCATCTGCAGAAGAGTTTCCATGAGTACTGCCCTGATATTCACCGTCAGGAAACCGAGGTCAGGAACCTCAGGAACCGCTACGCCAACATCGGCTACCAGCTACGCCAGAGGTAAGAGTCTATTGTTTATTGTTTATTCGTCCTTAATTACGGACGATTACACGTTTAACCTTCTGAAAACATCATCGAGGACCAAATGATGGAGAGTCGGAGGGGTTTAGGGTCGGTACTGGGCCACACAATGTTTTTCTGGACCTCATTTTCATATCCTTCCTCGTTCCTTCCTTCCATCTCTTTTTTTTTGTTTGTTTGTTATTTGTGTACTTGTGTATTTGTGTGTTATTAATTCCTCGGGCCATTAAAACGCATTTTGCAATGTACAATTTTGCTTGTTATTTATTTGTTGTTTATTATATGATAACACTAATGCTAACACTAATGCTTACTAGTAAAATTAATAATAACGTTTTTTAACCTTTATTACGTTGTTAGTAGAATTTTATTTGAATGATTAATGATTTTATCGTGACACTAATATTCATTATAATGAATATCATTCTTCAATCCGCATCCTTCTTTTTATTTTCTGTCGTTTATCTCTTCCCTATTTTATTACTTTCCATACCAATTTTTTTCTGTTTTTATTGACATGTTTTTCTGTTGTTTTTTTTTTTTTTTTTTATTTACGTTTTTATTTGTCATTTTAATCTAGCTAAATTGCTGCTATGCATAAATGACATTGGTGCGTAATATATTTGCATTCGTAAACGTCGACAGTTCTTTATCTTTTAGCATCTTTTTTTACACGTTAGAATGTCACTTGATGTCGTCGCCGAGATCCGAGCGTTTATTTTCTTTTGCTTATTATCGTTAATGCCGTGCGATCGCAGGTTGTCTCTGATGCAGGAGGTGAAAAGTAACTACCAGAGCTTCAACAGCACCGTCCGCTCCCTCAGCGTCTTCCTGAACGACCTGCCGAGCAACAAGATACTCCAGGAAGACGTCGCCAGTCAAATCGCCACCAAGCAGAACTCGCAGAAGGTCCGTTTCCTCTCCTGAGCTCGTTAAGGACCGTCCAATGAGACGCCGGTTCGGGTGAAATGGGCCTCGAAACGCATTCGATTAAAATCGTGTTTTTGTCGTTTTTTACGCTTTCAGTGGGTCGTGGACGAACTGAACAGAAAATCCGACGACATTATCCGAGTCACGTCGCTCTCTCACGAGCTCCAGACCGTCCTCAAAGTACGCCTTTTTTTCCCCGACAATTTTTTTCCCGACAGTTGTTAGTTAGTCTCGGATTGTAAATGTCCCTCTGCTTGCGTTTCCAGGAATACGAGGCCATCACCTACAGGTACCGCAACACCGTCGTCAACGATGAGACGGATATGAAGAAATGGCACTCTCTGACTTTTTCCGACGCTATCCAGAACAAGGTGTGTTAGCGAACAGGAAACGCGAGTCGTCTACATCCTGTCATATCGTAACGTAAAATCTTGTTTATTTATTTATTTGTTTAGGAAAGAAGCATCGTCAAGCGATACTACGAAACGTTGGCGGAGAACATCCAACTTCTCGAGCAGATGGAACTGGCTAAGAATATGATCAATAAGGTGAGGTGGGAATAGGATATAAGGTTGTACAGTTATGTCCTATATATACAATAGTTAAGGGCCTTGCTCGAGGGCCCAACAGTAGCTCCAATGTCTTTAAAATATCCCAGTTGGAATTAGATTTCCAAATACCGGGTTGCCAGAAAAGGGAAAAAGTGGTCATCTTCTAGCGCTTTATCCGATCTTCCCCGGGTCACGGGGAGTCTGTGCCTATCTCAGGCGTCTATGGGTATTAAGGCAGGATACACCCTGGATGGAATGCCAACCCATCACACACACACACACACACACATTCATTCACTAGCGACAATTTTCCAAGGTGCCAATCAACCTACCGTGCATGTTTTTGGACCGGGGGGAGGAAACCGGAGAACCTGGAGAAAAACCCCCTGAGACACGGGGAGAATATGCACAAACTCCACACACACATGGCCGAGACGGGAATCGAACCCGGACCCTGGCGGTGTGAAGCGAACGTGCTAACCACTAAGCCACCGTGGTCACTAATTGAAGATGATTAATTATTGCCATTGCTGGTGCCAGGATTTCACAATAACATTTGCTTACAAAAGACCAGGGCCTTGCCTAGGGGCCCGGGAGTGGCCGGGTTTAGGTGCCAGAGCCATAACTTTTAATAACCTTCCCGATTAGTAGCCATGGCAGAAAATCCAACACGAAGGTTAAAATAGCAAGTAAAGAAAAGTTCTTGTGGAAGAAGAAGACGACTTTATTCGGCAGAAATAAAGTCAGGCAGGACCGTGGAAGCTCCTCTGAGACAATCAGGAGAGCCTTAATATCACCTACTGCCGGTCAAACACCGCTACCCACTTCCCAGGCCCTTCCGAAAGTTGGTCATTGTGCATTCGACGATCACCAACGATCCGTATTTTTTTTTTCAGAACGAAATCATCGTGAGCCGGGTGGTGGTGTTCGAGCAGAGGGAAAAGGAAGAGGTGGAGGGCCTGAAGAAAGAGCTGTCGGACGAGATCTCGCGCCGCATCCACGCCGAGAACGAGCTGGACACGTACCGCATGCGGATGATGTCCCTCAAAAACCGTCGCGGCGTGGAGCGGGTGGAAGAGAAAGAGACGGTGCAGTACTACCGCAATCCCAAGCTGGAGGCCGACCTCGTAGTGATGAAAAGATCCATCGAGGAAGAGATCGCCAAGCACTCGGTAGCGCACGCCGAAGTGGAAGTGGTGCGGAAGAAAATCAAAATGGCGGAGCAGGAGATTTCCAACATCAAGCCCAAGCTGTTGACCAAGGTGATGACCGAGTACTCGAGGGACCCCCAACTGGAGAAGGAGATCGCCTTCATCCGAGAAGAGATGCGGCGGATCAGTGAGGAAATCCGGATACGGGAAACGGAAATAGTCCGTAGCACCACGGAAATCACTGTCTTGGAGAGAAAAGCGCCGGTGATCAAAGAACGGGTGGTGAAGAAGGAGGTGATCCGATTGGAGAAAGATCCCGAAATGCTCAAAGGGGTTATCAAGTTCAAGGACGAACTCACCGAAATAGACCTCAGGTCCAAAACCTTGAGCACGGAAATCTTCCAACTCAGGAGCCAGATCAACAAACTGGAATTACTCATTCCCACCATCGAGCCTCAGATCGTCCTAAAGGAGACAAAGAAGGTGGAACAAGACCCGGAGCTTCTGAGACAATCCAAGGTTCTTCGCACCAGCCTGGAGGAGATCGCCAGTGAAATAATCCTCCTGAAGAAAGAGATTAGCGTGCTACACGTTCAGTACAGCCACGTAGAGACGGTGAAACAGAGGATCGAAATCAAGGAGATCGTCAACGAAATCTACAGAGTGGATCCCGATACCGAGGCGGAAATCCGGCGCTTGAGGAAAGAGATTCAGGAATGGGTGGCGAAGAGGACCGAAATCGAAAGCAAGCTCAGCGTGGTGACGGTGGACATTACGACACTGCGTTCCCAGAAACCCCAGGTGGAAGTCAGAGAATCCGTCAGGGAAATCATAAAAGAAGAGAAGAGTCCCGAGATCATTCACGAGCTGACCAGACTGAACGAACACCTGACCCGGATACGAGCCAATTACCAATCCGTGCTGGAGAAGCGAACCATTCTGTACAAACAGCGAGACGAGGTGAAGGTGGAGAAATCCAAGGTGGAGGTGCAAGTCGTTACAAAGGAGTACATCCGATACGAGAACGACCCCCTGACTGAGAAAGAAGCTGAACATTTGAGGAAGGAGTTGAGCGAGGAGCACCGGATCTTCCGCATCGTAGAAGAGACCCTCTACGATCTGCGCCAGAAGTACGTCGTGCTGGAGAAGCAGAAAGTCGAGGAGAAGATTACGTACCAGGAAGTCGTACGTCTCCAGAAGGACCCGAGCCAAAGACTTGAGCATGAGCGCTTGAGGAAGAAGCTCGATGAGGAAATGAGGTATCGTTTGGAACTGGAGGCTGAGGTCAAGAAATGGAGAGGCATCGTTCTGGAAAAGGAAAAGAGCCTGACCCAGACAGACGTCCGGCAAAAGAAGGTTCTCGTCGAGACTGAACTTAGGCAAATCAAGTCGCGAATTCTGGAATTCGAGAGCGCTCCGCCCCCGGAGGAGAAGATCATCATCGAGGAGGTCATCAAAGTAGAACGAGATGCCAACCTGGACAAGCAGATTAACGCCCTCCGGATCGAAACCGACCAGGAGAACAGCAAGGTCATCGCCAAGGAAAGGGACATCCTCAACCTGAAGCTCAAAATCGATGTCCTCACAAAGGAGAAGTCTGTGGAGAAGACGGTCTACAAGGAGGTCATCCGGCTCGAGAAAGACCCCAGCGTTGAGCTTGAGAGAGAACGTCTGAGAGCCCAAGTAAGCCAGATCCGGAGTGCCAGGCGCAATCTGGAGGAGGAAATCCAACGCGTCAACGTTAAGGTGACCCGTATCCAAACCACGGTAAGCAGTTCCTCAAAAGAAGAGACTACGCTGATTTCCACCCGGAACTCCCTGCTGAAAGAGAAGGAAGAGCTTCTTCGGGAGTTCAAGAGGCTGGAAACCGAAAGGCAGGAGATCACGATAACGTTCCAGCAGAATACCAAAGTGCTGAGTGAGAGGACTCAGGTATACAAGCAAAAGTTGTTGAAGCTGGAATCGGAGATCGAGACCCTGGAAAAGGAGATCCTTATCGAGAAAGAAAGACTCAATCAACGGGAGCTCACCATCATTGAACTGCGAGAGACCTTGAAAAAGGAAGACCAATCTGAGGTGCACAAGAGAGAAACCACAAAATCGACCAAAATCACCATTCTGGACCCAGACACCGGGAAAGATATGTCCCCCTACGATGCGTACATGCAAGGCCTTATTGAACGAAACCAGTACATCCACCTGCAGACACTGGAATGCAGTTGGGAGGAGATCACAAGCAGCGGACCTAATGGTGAGATCACTATTCTACAGGACCGCAAGAGTGGGAAGAAGTACTCCATCCAAGAGGCGATTACGGAAGGGCGCCTGACGCAGTATGATCTTCAGCAGTACAAGGAGGGCAAAATGCCCATCTCAGAGTTTGCTCTGAAGGTTGCAGGGGAAAAGCAGGTCAACATACCTGTCAAATCCACCTCTACCTCCGCCTCCACGGTAAACACCTACAGCACTTTGACTCGCAAAACCTCGCTATCTCGGAGCACGAGTAACTTGAGCACCTTCGGCAACGGCGACGAAAACTTCCCCATCTCGGGCATTTACGACACGTCGTCGAAAAGCCGCATGTCGGTGAGAAGCGCCATGACCCGCAAACTGATCGACCCCGACACGGCTCTGAAGCTTCTAGAAGCTCAGGCGGCCACCGGAGGGATTGTGGACATCAACAAAAAGGAGCGCTACTCGGTGCACAAGGCGGCTGAACGGGGGCTCATTGAACCCAACCTGTTGCCCAAGCTCATCACTGCCCAAAAGGCATTCACAGGCATCGAGGACCCCTTGACCAAAGAGCGCTTGTCGGCATGGGAGGCCGCTGGAAAAGGCTGGATCCCGAGCGAGAATGCCAGGCGGTACCTAGAAGCCCAGCTTCTCACGGGTGGCCTGGTGGACCCCAAGAGGGCCGGGCGGGTCAGCATCCAGAACGCCATTAATGCAAACCTGGTGGACGAAAAAATGGCCAGAGAGATCGAGGACGACGACAAAATGCTCAAGGACCTGATCAACCCGATCACCAAAGCCAAAATGACGTACAAGGAAGCCACGGCACTGTGCAACAAGGATCCCTCCACCGGACTCCTCCTGCTCCCGACGGCCTCGGAGGACGCAACCGATGCTTACTCCTTCTCCAGCTACCAGATCTCTTCTACCATCATTCATTAGGTGAAAGTAACGCCGGAACAAATCGGAGAACATGTTTTCGCGGTGAAGGTTTTTAGGGTCGACGCTCTGAAAGTGAAGGATCTTTGGGCTACTTCGTTCCTTTTTACAATGTCATGATACATATTTTGGAAACGGTAACTACCTAATATATACTGTGTGTGTGTGTGTGTGTGTGTGTGTGTGTGTACGCTTGGTCTATTCCCTCCATTTATCTCATATTGTGGTGTTGTTGTTCTTCTCCATTGTTTCTTGTTCGACTTCATAATATGGCAGCTTTCAATAAACTTTTACGTATCAAGCCGTCATTTGGCTGCGTCTTTAATTCCGTTGTGTATTTATTCATTCATTCGTTCACTCATCTTCTACCGCTTTATCCGATCTTCCCTCGGTTCACGGGGAGTCTGTGTCTATCTCAGGCGTCTATGGGCATTAAGGCAGGATACACCCTGGATGGAATGCCAACCCATCACACACACATTCATACACTAGGGACAATTTTCCAAGGTGCCAATCAACCTACCGTGCATGTTTATGGACCGGGGGAGGAACCCGGAGAACCCGGAGAAAAACCCCCTGAGACACGGGGAGAACATGCACAAACTCCACACACACATGGCCGAGACGGGAATCGAACCCGGACCCTGGCGGTGTGAGGCGAACGTGATAACCATTAAACCACCGTGCCCCACTTGTGTATTTATTTATTTATTTATTTATAGCGGGTGTAACGACTTATTAAAGTGTCAACCTTGAATAGATAGAAAAGTGAAGGTTATACAACAATTTCAATAAAACACTGTATTGGAAATATAAAAAAAAAAAAACGTCATGACACAGTTTAATATACTTTATTATTGTATTATTATATATATATATATTAATATAGAAAAAAGAAAAATTATTCTTAAAAAGTACATTTCGTGGCACAATTCTTGGAATGAACATCTGTGTGTGTGTGTGTGTGTGTGTGTGTGTGTGTGTGTGTGTGTGTGTGTGTGTGTGTGTGTGTGTGTGTGTTGAAAATGTACATTTAAATTTGGCTAAAGATTTTAGTTATATATTATATATTGCTGTATGATTACTATATTTTGCATTCAAGCAAAATCAATGATAAAAATCTAATATATTTAAAATAAAATGGCCTAAAACCTAATACACACCAAGAATGTTTACTTATATATATATATATTTATTTTTTCTTTTTTTTGTATTGCTTTGCATTTTCTTAACAAAAATAAATAAATAACGATGTCGATAAACGTAATAACCCGTACCACGAAGGAATGCGAAGGTTTTGGCGCCCCCATCTTGTGCTGGTTTGTAAAATACTGCAGCGTAAAGCAGGGAAAATACATATTTACAGGTACACGAGTGTGTAAACAACATGTGCTACATAATTAAATGTGTCCCTGTCAGAGCTCGAGAGCCACCAAATTCAAAATGTACGCTAGTTGGAATAAATACGGTCAAATACATCGGCTACCAAGATGACCTAAAACCCAGCTTTGTACCAGAGCTGGGCAAAATTACAGAGGGGGAAAATGTGTGTACCTGTTTGTAGTCGTTGTTTTGGGGTTTGCCGATGTCATGTTTTATCCCGCTGCGCCATACACGCCTTCAACAACGTGCTTCTGTTTGAGGTTCTGGAATAAACGAGCTTCCTTTCGTTGCCACAAATGTGACAGCGGGGTTTTGTCTTGTTGAACGTCTGAATTGCGAACCCGATGAAACCCCGCCCCTCTTGGAAACGAGCTCGTCGGATTCGTCAGAGCGCCGCCATGTCGGATTTGGTATTTCCCCGGCGGGTAATGCAGAGACGGGAGGCGGAGAACTACGGAAAGCTCGCTGTCCAAACCGAGGTGACACAAACTTATATTGCAGTAAGTTAAACTGTACCTTTGGACTTATTATGAAGTCATCCACATATGATCCTGCCACTCCCCTTGTGCACTTGAGCCTGAATGGGGCCGTACTCCACCTGCTCCCCGTCCACAGTGATGACGCCGGGTTTTGTGAACGGCTCAAGCCTGAGTGCTCGGACACGCCGGTACATCAGGTGCGGGCACTCGGATGTCAGGTGCGTCCCTTTCTCCATGGCCAGGAAGAGTCGAAGCAAGGCCGGGCGCGATATTCCCGCCGTCACGTAGAGCAGATGCAGGAGTCCGTCGTCGGGCCGGGCTTCCGGCGCCGCCATCAGCTCCTCGGCCAGATGAGAGTGGCAGGTCGCCAGGACCAGAACGAACTCTTGCTCTTTTTCGACCGTCCAATCTCTCGGCACTGGATCTCCAACGGGACTCAAGAGGTCGTCGGAGAGTCGGTCGTCTTCGGACTCACCGTTTGCGCATTCATTCTGCCGCTGCGATATACGCCGGCGAACACGGGGCCGAGGGGACGACGTATCCGAGGTCGAATCGGAGCCGTCTCTAGCGGGCAGAAACGCCAGCCTACCCTGGTAGGTGCGCAAAGACGCCAGGCGGAGAAGAGTGCCCACGAGGAAGCGCATGGCGCCCACGTGGCGGAACTTTTCGCTCTCGATGTCCACGTCGGCGACGAAGCCCCATGCGAGCGACAGGAAGGAAAAGAGACGCCGTCCGGAGGAGAGGCGAACCGAGACGATGTCCAGAGGACAAACGGGACCTTTATAGAGCAGGAAACAGCAGCTTAGCAGCAAGTCCTCGCCCAGCGCCGGCCCAGCTCTGAAACCATGTAGACCAGGGATCACCAACCTTTTTGTAACTGAGAGCTACTACATGGACACCGAGTCAAAAAGGGCTACCAGTTTGAAATACTCCTCTGAAATAACAAATTTACCTTTAGTTATATATTATTATTATTATTATTATTATTCGATACCCATTTATCTATGTAAATACACTTGACAGTGACTATCAACAACGAATTAACTACATTTTACATTATAGACGCATCTCACTGATGAGTTGTGCACTTTTTATAGCAAGCCTGAGAGCTACTCATGTGCTCCTTGGGGGCTACCTGGTGCCCACGGGCACCACGTTGGTGACCCCTGATGTAGACCAATCATAGAACAGGGTCAAATATTGCAATTGCGCCCCCTGCAGGACATGTAGTGTACAAACATTTATAGCATATAGCAGACGTTTTTATCCAAAGCGGCTTACAACTGAGCAATTGAGAGTTAAGGGCCTTGCTCAAGGGCTCCCACTAGTGGAAGTTTGGTGGTGGTGGGATTTGAACCTGCGATCTTACGCCCCTTGCGGAACTTCCACGTCCCCAAACAAACATTATTACTTACATGGAACCAGAATTAGACATATACCGTAAATTCTGGACTATAAGCCGCTACTTTTTTCATAGGTTTTGAACCATGCGGCTAATAATAAGGTGCGGCTATTCTGCAGATTTTTTCCCGACCGCTAGGGGCTCTAACCGGAATTAGAATCAAAACTAACACAAAATAAATGCAAAGAAGAAGAATGCGCTAGTTCCTCTTTAGCAGATATAAGTGGGTAGAAGCGGATAGAAGGAGGACAAACTCTATCTTTACAAGGTTAAGGTGACGTGATTTCACACACAGGAGAAATGAAGATAAATACTGTAAATAGCGCTTATTTTCTCTTGGTTCTGTCCCGTTTTAATCAGCAAAGTTGCTGCTCGGTGCTCTCTCTCTCCTCCCCTGCTCTTTTCCACACACACACACACACACACACACACACACACACACACAGACACACACACACACAATACAGCCTCAGCGGTTCTTGATTTTCCCTCTCCCGATATAAGCCCGGTTCACCCTACAATCCCCGTCCGGGCTCCCGATTCCCGGACTCCTGCTCTCCGGTACTCCCGGTACCACGGCGCGCAGAGCGCAAGGCTCCCTAGCCTGTCTGGCCGCTCCGTATGAGCGGCGTCTCCTGAGTTCTTTATTCTAATAAATCCTGTTTTGTATGAATTCCGGATCTCCGCGTCTCTGTGCAGCGTCCACCGTTACACCGTGTTAAAATACAGGTTAGGAAAGGATCTATTTAGGTACATACATGTACATTTACAATTCAAAAGCGGATGCGGCTTGTATGCAGGTGCGGCTTATTTATGATTTTTTTGTTTGTTTTTTTAAATAGAGCGGATGCGGCTTATATCCAGGTGCGCTTTATAGTCCAGAATTAGACATATAGTTTATTAGGGCTGTCGATCCATTCAAATTTGCCTGGAGAAGAAAGGTATTTTTTATGACAAATTTGTAGTGATGTATTTTGTCTCACACACACACACACACACACACACACACACACACACACACACACACAAAACCACGAATCACAAATCCCTTCTCTCTGTACTTGTCTGATATAAGTGATGTATAATCTTTTGGGGTAATGAATAAAAGCTCTGCTGGGTAATTTCCTGTGTCCTATGCATATAAACGACCCTATTAGTGCTCTCAGGCTCCAAGTCACATAAAAACCCTCGTCCACGCCGCAAACCCAATCAGTCTCCGGAGACGCCGTGCATAAATATTCACGTCTCACTTCTGCGGATCTTAAACGTGCACCACAGTGATAAGTGTGTGTGGAGGGGGGGAGCACGAAGAAGTAAGGCGACTTACGCGGAGGATGGCGCTACCCCCACCATGCTTGAAAGAGGTCGCTGAGGTTTATTAGAGATGACATAGAATTTGTTTGGCGCAGTGATATGTACCGAACAACGTCCGATCCGACAAATCGTGCGTTATCGAACACTCACTCTGTGTAGTGGTGCACTGACGCCGCCAGGGCGTTGCCAGATCCTCCGGGAAGAATCCCCAGAGGAGTGCGGATGGCGTCATCCCAGTCCTCCCTCTCCATCAAGCCATTGATCACCTGCAGGACGTACACAGGGCACACTTATTCCCAAAGTACACCACACACACACACACACACACACACACACACACACACAAACTTACCTCAAACAGCAGTCCATCCCCTGACAGGATGACGACGGCGCTCCACCGCGACAGATCCGCCTTCCTGACCAGCTCACATGCGTGATTCTGATGCTCTGAGGATAGAACACTGTATTTACTTATTTGTGTGTGTGTGTGTGTGTGTGTGTGTGTGAGGGACACAGTGGCTTAGTGGTTAGCACGTTCTCCTCACACCGCCAGGGTCCGGGTTCGATTCCTGTCTAGGCCATGTGTGTGTGGAGTTTGTGCATGTTCTCCCCGTGCCTCAGGGGGTTTTTCTCCGGGTTCTCCGGTTTCCTCCCCCGGTCCAAAAACATGCACGGTAGGTTGATTGGCACCTTGGAAAATTGTCCCTAGTGTATGAATGTGTGTGTGTGTGTGTGTGATGGGTTGGTATTCCATCCAGGGTGTATCCTGCCTTAATGCCCATAGACGCCTGAGATAGACACAGACTCCCCGTGACCCGAGGGAAGATCGGATAAAGCGGTAGAAAATGAATGAATGAATGAGTGTGTGTGTGTGTGTGTGTGTGTTTTGTTAGAATGTGGGTCAAAAAAACGTGTCTTATTGAATGAATCCTCTGAACCTCAAACCATGCACAGACACGGTCCAGAGGGAATGAGTGTACCACGGCGGAGAAAACGCCGAGTCGGCATTCACATCGTGTACATCATCATGTTCGGATCGAAGCAACTTCCCTTGATATTAAACCTGATCCTGGTCCTGCGGGACGGAGACACTGCAGTCATCGGCTAAAACACAGAAAACGAGAGCGAGACGCCGGCGTCTAACGAGCGGGGTGTAATTACGCCACTGGCAACCCAATTAACCTGTAATTATAATCAATTATTAATCACTGATACGCTACATAGTTATATATATATATATATATATATATATATATATATATATATTTATTCATTCCCATAATATAATGCATATCACTCTTGTCTCCTATTGGTGCTAAATAAAGCATCAGGAAGCAAAAGTATGCGCCCCCCCTGTATTTATGGGTCAGGGCTGTTCCATAAATACTGCAGGATCTTGGCGTCTTTTTCCATCCACATTCTCTCCCTGTTTTGTCTGCATTTGCCTAAAAATATACATTTGTTACGCGTTTGTTTGTTTGTTTTTCACACCCCGGGCCTCCCTGTAACTCTTTAAAATAAACAAATAACGTTGAGATGTGCCTTCGTGTATCAAGGAACGACACAACTTAATTTGTTTGTTTGTTTTATACACCACGGTCCTTCCTGTACTGCACAACTTTGTTTGTTTGTTTTTTATACACTGTAGGCGTCTCAACTTTATTTGTTTGTTTGTTTTATACACCGCGGTCCTTCCTGTACTGCACAACTTTATTTGTTTTTTATACACTGTAGGCATCTCAACTTTATTTGTTTGTTTGTTTTACACTGCAGGCCTCCCTGTAACTCTTTAAAATAAACAAATAACGTTGAGATGTGCCTTCGTGTATCAAGGAACGGCACAACTTTATTTGTTTGTTTGTTTTATACACCGCGGTCCTTCCTGTACTGTACAACTTTATTTGTTTGTTTTTTATACACTGTAGGCGTCTCAACTTTATTTGTTTGTTTGTTTTTTTTTGTTGTTCTTTTTAACACTGCAGGCCTCCCTGTAACTCTTTCAAATAAACAAATAAAGTTGAGCCGTGCCTTGATACATGATGGCGCATGTCTCGAGTCACATGAGCGAAATGAAATCATTTTCCAGACCACTAGGGGGCGGTGGGATGCGTTTACAAATACTATTCCCTGCAGCGGAATAGACTTACGAACACTGCGATTCTTAAACGTACACCACAGTGTGACATAAGTGTGACACACACGAAGAAGCAAGCAAGGGACCAAGACTTACTCGGAGCATGATGCTACCCCCACCATGCACCATGAGGATGTGCCACCGGGCCTCTGCATATGTGTGTGTGTGTAAGTGTGTGTTTGATACAGACCTGTAGTGACGAGTGTGTGAGAGATGTTTGCCTCAGTGAGCATGCTCAGTACAGGGCCAGCTAGGGACCAAGACTTACTCGGAGCATGATGCTACCCCCACCATGCACCATGAGGATGTGCCACCGGGCCTCTGCATATGTGTGTGTGTGTAAGTGTGTGTTTGATACAGACCTGTAGTGACGAGTGTGTGAGAGATGTTTGCCTCAGTGAGCATGCTCAGTACAGGGCCGGTGTAGAGAGACATGGCCTGGCCTCGTCCGCTCTGAGGATTCACCAACACCATCACACTCCGGCTCACACACAGTCGTCCGAATTCGACACCTACGGGAGTCACACACACACACACACACACACACACACACACACACACACACACAGATAAGAAGTCCACACCTGATTTCTCCTTGATGAAGCAGCACAAAGGTTCTTGAGAAAAGACAAGAGTAGTGACGAACGAGAGCTCGGTGTGAATAATGGATGCGGGTCTGTGCTTCATTCTCCTGCACATGTGACCTTTATATAAGGACAACGTCTTCTAAAGTTACACACACGGACCATCGCTTAGATTCGGCGATTCGGCACATCGTTACACAATGTGATGCGATTAAAAAGCATCGGATGCGACATTTTAATACAAATTTGCATAGATTCATTCATTCATTCATTCATCTTCTAGCGCTTTATCCGATCTTCCCTCGGGTCACGGGGAGTCTGTGTCTATCTCAGGCGTCTATGGGCATTAAGGCAGGATACACAATGGATGGAATGCCAACCTATCACACACACACACACACACACACACACACGTTCATACACTAGGGACAATTTTCCAAGGTGCCAATCAACCTACCGTGCAAGTTTTTGGACCGGGGGAGGAAACCCCCTGAGGCACGGGGAGACACACACACACACACACACGGCCGAGACGGGAATCGAACCCGGACTCTGTGGTGTGCTCTCGTTACGTTTAAAACACGCATTAAAACCAGACAAAAACAAAAATCGTTTGGAAGTAAATAAAACAAACCCCTGTTAATTACTTAATTAATTAATTACTGAATATCATGTGTTTTTGCTTGCGAGCTCACATACTATGGTTACGCAATGAATGTCAAATATGCATCGACTGCCATTGGAGCAATACATGCAGAATCTGTAACACACACACACACACACACACACACACACACACAGCTCCAACCTCCTGCCGTGTGTCAACAGATGGACGCTGATGAAGGAACCGGTGACCTTCACATGAACAGTGAAACCTCGATTTATTTATTTATTTATTTATTTATTTATTTATTTGCTGCAGTTGAATAAACCTGAGCCAGTAACTCATTTAGCACCGGTGTCAAAAGCATTCCCGTATTTGAGGAACGACCCCCAACACTGGTGATGCCCTTGCTGACAGGTGTGATGGATGGCGAACAAACCAATAGGGTGTGGGAAACGGTATATGTTTACATCTCATCCAATCACAAACACCTTCACTCCATCCCAGGGGTGGACAAACGACAAACGCCCCAATCGTCCTTTTAATCCGACGGTCAAACGATATCATAAATATAACTTTGTCCTGTAATTCCTCGACGCTCCACCAGGTGGCGCATTAGGCACGGTGATGCATTGAGTATTAAAATCAATGCCTTTTATAGGTTTATCTTTGATCTGCATGCATTTGGTGATGTCAAATTTTAAAAGTCAATGTTGCCCAAAAATTTTTGCCCCCCCCCCAAAGGTCTATCTGGATGGAGCGATTTATCTGGCTAGGTTTTTTTGTTTGTTTGTTTGTTTTATGAAATAACAAGGAATATTTTTAGAATGTAAGGAGTCGAAGGTACAAATAATTGTGTGAGATTACGTAGGGATTAGAAGTAAAGAGTCTGACTCTGAAAAAAATACTGACTCGGGGTAAAAATTTCTAGCGTAAGTAATGTAACGGACTTTTCAGACGTCAGGTGTTTTTAATACAGCGTTTGTTTTTCAACGCTAACGTAACGTTTGTATTCCTTTAAAGACTCACAAACCCCAAACACGCACCGTTCTCAATTCTACATCTGAAAGCAGGAAACCTGATCCGACGTTCAGGTCCATTAAGCGGGGGGGAAAAAAAAAGAAGAAGAGCGTCGAGGCTTTTAGACGCGCCGATGTAGCGCTGAAATCAGGATTGGGTTTCGTGTAAAACCGATTAAATGAAGCGTTTAATCGGTTTAAAAAAAACGTATAAGCTGCTCGGGGAAAAAAAAATGCTTCTTCAGCTAATAAACAATACGTTAACAATACCACAGCTAGCATCTACAGGACGTTCGCGCCGCTCCCAAAACGGCTACCTCAGCTAGCACGAGCAGAATATTAGCTTTGACGCAACAAAAAACAAACAAACAAACAAAAAACGGGACAAAATCTGAGCTCTGATTGTTTACTACTTTAGTTAGAATAAACATGATGCGTTTACTATTTCACTGGGAATAAACGTCCCCAAAACAGCGCTAACGTTAATAACTAGCACGCTAGCTTGCTAGCTATGAATATAAGACGTGACTCCAGCTAGCATTAGCGCTGAGAAATTTCCTCCTACATTGCCGTGTTTGTGTTTTTGTGCATGATTAGACACTGTTAATGGCTCTCTCTGTGTGTGTGTGTGTGTGTGTGTGTGTGTGTGTGTGTGTGTGTGTGTGTGTGTGTGTGTTTGTAGACTGTGTGCAGAGTCAGCATCATCACTAATGTGCAGCCTTGCATGATACATAACAGTTGTTTGTGTGTGTGTGTGTGTGTGTGTGTGTGTGTGTGTGTGTGTGTGTGTGTGTGTGTGTGTGTGTGTGCGCGCGCGCGCTTTCCCTATGACTAGCTCCTTCACTATGACTGACAGGCACAAAGTTATACATCTTTACTGTGACTGACAGGCACAGAGGCCACACCTTCTTCATTGCGACTGACAGGCATAGAGGGCATACCTCCTTCATTCTCACTGACAAGCACAGAGGCCACACCTTCTTCATTGCGACTGACAGGCATAGAGGGTATACCTCCTTCATTCTCACTGACAGGCACAGAGGCCACACTTTCTTCATTGCGACTGACAGGCATATAGGGTATACCTCCTTCATTCTCACTGACTGGCACAGAGGCCACACCTTCTTCATTGCGACTGACAGGCATATAGGGTATACCTCCTTCACTCTCACTGACAGGCACAGAGGCCACACCTTCTTCATTGCGACTGACAGGCATATAGGGTATACCTCCTTCACTCTCACTGACAGGCACAGAGGCCACACGT
>JACRUU010000022.1:1993553-1996053 GCA_030449085.1 Kryptopterus vitreolus
CACACACACACACACACACACACACACAATCACAATCACAATCACGTGTTCAGGGAAGAGAACAGAATGCAACCATTATAGTTATACATAATTTATACTATCACAAACAAATTCTACTTTTATTTGTCGAATTTATTTAGTGGTTGCAGTAATAATAATAATAATAATAATAATAATAATAATAACAATAATAATAATAATAACAACAACAAAAATAAGTGTTTCTATTTGAAGGTTTACTTTTGTTTGAGGAAAGTCATATATATATATATATA
The DNA here is from genome assembly GCA_030449085.1 of Kryptopterus vitreolus. Lineage (NCBI taxonomy): Eukaryota > Metazoa > Chordata > Actinopteri > Siluriformes > Siluridae > Kryptopterus > Kryptopterus vitreolus. The sequence goes on from JACRUU010000022.1 coordinate 1,993,829, forward strand.
TATATATATATATATATATATATATATATATATATATATATATATATATAGGATATATAGACACACACACACACACACACACACAAACACACGTACATATATAGAGAGAGAGAGAGAGAGAGAGAGAGGAGAGAGAGAGAGAGAGAGAGAGAGAGAGAGAGAGAGAGAGAGAGAGAGAGAGAGAGAGCGTTGAGAGTAGCGTCCTATTGGTCTGAAGTCACGTGTCTGATTACGTCATAGACGGTATAAATACAGACACACAGCACTGTCTTGGCCTTTTCCTCTCTTCTGTCCTGCTGTTGACTCTTTACGTATATATTTATATATAAATCTTTTTGCTCTTTGAGAAGTCAAATGTTTAACATAGGAATTTTAGCTATGTGCACTTTAAGGCCGCCTTGATACAAAAGTAAGTATTTATTTAAAATGAAAATTTGTAATTACTTTGCAAGCGCGCTAATCTGATTCTTTTTTTATTGGTGTTCGTTTTTTATTTTATTTATTTTTTACCAGAGTGGATTTGTGTGCTTTTTATTTGCGCAACGAGGAAATAAAAATAACATTCCCCATTTGAATGAAATCATATTAAAACATCCAACATCTCTGCTAGTTGGTTTTTGCTAGCATGAGGCGACCACGTGGGTGGGTTCGCGCATGCGCAGTCTTTTTTTTCCCCCCTAAGTTTTTTGTTTATTAGGAATTTTAGAGCACACTTTCCTCGCATTATTCCTTCACGTATTATTATTATTATTATTATTGTTTACGGAGTGACTGTATGCATGTGCTTGCAAGTTTGCACAATGCAAAAATCTCAATGCATTTATTTATTTATTTGTCCATAGAAAATTGAGTCCTGCTCTAATCTAAGAGGATGTGGATGATGCGAGTGAGGCGTTTAGATTGGGATTGAATGGATCCTGGAAAGACGCTCGTCCTTGGAACATCAGGTACGTTTCTATATTGATTTCACTTGGATTAACTTGTGTTTATTCCCGAGATGAAAACTTTACATAGGAAGTGCCGTCTGATGCGACAACTGACGATGGTTCAAAACCACAATGTTCTGAGGATTTAGCGGGAGGTTTTCTCCTCTCACTGGTTTTCCTGCTTTGTGCCTTAATGCATTATTTATTAATTTTTGCAGGGACCCGTCCTGAAGGAAGCGAGTCCACCGGATTTGAGTTTTATAAGGTATTATCACATTGCAATGTGACTTGAGTGATCACGTAATGTGTGCTTTTTTTTTCCTTGCACCAACACTCCTGCTTTAAAGAAAACCATTGGGAATAAATATCACATTTATATTTAAAAGTGGGAAAATGAATAGAATGCTCGGTGTTAAAATTGAGCCAAAATGACATCACTAATTGCCTGTGGTTTTATTCCTTTAAGCTAATTGGATTAATTAATAATCATGTTATCAATTTTAATGTTGTGCATCATGTAGAGAGACTGTTATGCGTAATATTTGGTTGCTGGAACTATCGGAATAAATACACAAGGATGGTTTTTCCAGGTTGCATCACATGAGCACCTCTAGTGGTTGACTTGCGCAACTACATGCAGTCAAATTTATTAAAATGAATGCCTTTTAGGTTCTATTTTATTTACTTTTAGTATAGAAATGTCCGTCTTGATGATCAGTAATATTAAATGAATCCCCTCTGGCCAATCGGAATCCAGTATCCGCTCCACATTAATATTGACATGTGACGTGGTGGGCGTTTTTAACGCGAGTGTTTGGTGTGGAGAGAAAAATACGGAACAAGTCTGTGATGATAAAAGTTATCCCTGTCTGAAATGATCGTGTGGAGACTTGGTTAAACTGAGGCTTGACGTCCTCGCACCGGTAGTGATGTGGACCATTTCGGAACCTGCCGTTAATGTCGTGTTTTTTTTTTTTTTTCCCCTCTTTAGGTGGCGGAGGATAAAGATGGAGATCTACCTGCTTAAAACGTGAATGAATTGAAGGCCTGCTTCATGAATGAATCCGGACCGCTTGGTCATGTGACCAATGTATTTTGTAACGATGTGCAAATAAAGCTTTATATATTAAAAAAAAAACACCTTTGACTCGTATATTAAATCAGTGTAAACCCAAAGTTGGTTCATTTTTATTATAATAGTGTGTGGGGGGGGTGGTGGTGGAATGGCACGGGTTGGTCATGTATGTAGCGTGGCGTTGCATGGTGTGCGTTTCAGCGTCTCCAGGAAGATCTGCTCGT
>JACRUU010000022.1:2001053-2018553 GCA_030449085.1 Kryptopterus vitreolus
ACACCCAATATACAATTTGCAATTGCGAAATAGGCCACACCTCCTTCACATAACTTGAGACAGAGGCCACACCCCCTTTTTGCAAACGAAGCCCGAGGCCACACCCCCTTCATGATAAATCCCACTTAAGCCACGCCCCTTTACTAACGACTAAACTTGGGGTACCTTTGCCAGCTGAACTCTTGGGTGGCGGTCTCTCTGCGAGTGTCGTCTCTTTTTTCTCCACGCTTACAGGTCTCTCCATGTGGCGAGGAGACGTCCCGAGCCCCAAAATCTCATCCAGTCTGGTGCGTGCTCTCTGAGGAGTCTCACTGCATGCAGCACAAATAATAATAATAATAACAACAACAATAATAACAATAATAAACAGGACAATGTGCATGATTTAACACACACAATACAACAGTTATATCATACGTCTCTTTTTTGGGGATGAGTCCGCCTCCTTTCCCTTTCGGGGCGTCACTGAAGCCCAGAGCGTCCATCAGGTCGTCCTCGTCGTCCTCGAAGGTCAACTCGTTGCGTTTTTTCGGTGCCGCGGTAGGTCCGGGTGTGGGCGTGGCTGTGGGCGTGGCTGTGGGCGTGGCTATGATGTAATGCGATATGAGATCATTTTACTTTGAAAAAAAAAAACAAAAACATTTCTATCCATCCTTTTCATTCCTCTCCTGCGTTCTGACCTTGTTCCTCTTTCTTCTGTGCGGTCGGCGGCTTTCCGGCTTTCCCAGACGGAGCGCTCTTCCCATGCTCCTCGTCCAGTTCGTCCAGCAGATCGTCCAGACGATCGTCGTCTGATACAGACAAAGCAAAGTTGTGTGAAGTGTGTTTTACAGGAACGTCTGGAAGCGCAGTGTTATTCTTACGGAATTCTCCACACTTCCTCTCGGAGGAGGAGAACATTCCATGTCTGTCTATCATTCATTCATTCATTCATTCATCCGTCCATTCATCTATCAATATACATGTCTGTCTGTCTAACTTACTATCCATCCTTCTATCTATCTATCTATCCATCCATCCATCCATCCATCTTCTTCCTCACTATCTATCCATCCATCCAGCCAGCCGTCCGTCCGTCCGGCTGTCTGTCTATCCATCCCTCACTCTCCCACACACACCCACACACCAATAACCTCACTCACTCCATCTAATCTATCTATCCATCTATCTATATCCATCCATCCAACCATCTATAATTTTTCCTCACTATCCATCCATCCATCCATCCGTGCGTCTGTCTATCCATCCATCACTCTCCCTCACTACTTATCTATCTATTATCTATCTATCTATCTATCTATCTATCCTATCTATCATCCATCCATCCATCCATCCATCATTCTTCCTCACTACTTATCTATCTATCTATCTATCTATCCATCCATCCAGCCGTCCGTCCGGCTGTCTGTCTATCCATCCCTCACTCTCCCACACACACCCACACACAAATAACCTCACTCACTCACTCAATCTATCCCTCCATCCATCTAATCTATCTATCTATCTATCTATCTATATCCATCCATCATTTTTCCTCACTATCTATCCATCCATCCATCTGTGCGTCTGTCTATCCATCTATCACTCTCCCTCAGTACTTATCTATCTATCTATCTATCTATCTATCTATCTATCTATCCATTTGTCTTCCCCTCTTTTCATTTATCCATCTTTCCATCTACCTATCTGTCTTTTCACCGATATGTCTTTCCCTCCGTCCCTCCATCCATTTACGCACCATGTTCAGACTGAATCGCGGTATAAGTTAATCTGATGTAAAGGTTTTTTTCTTCAGGACAGACGAGAGTTTTATTAGTGTTTACATGTTTACATTAAGAGTAAACACTTTGTTTAGGCAACAACAAACTGGATAAACACAGCGAGTGTGAAATAAAACTCACCCATCAAGCTGAACTTCCTGAAACTCCTGTGAGTGACAGCAGGAGCAGAGCTGGACTTCTTCACCTCCACCTCCTCCTCATCCATCACTCCTGCTTCTGTGTGGGTACAAAGACTGATACACTGATACTGAGAGAGATAACACACACACACTAACTATCTATCTACCTATCTATCTATCTATCTATCTTTCCATCCATCCATCTATCTATCTACCCATCTATCTATCCATCCATCCAACTATCTTTCCACCATCTGTCTTTCCATCTTTTCATCAATCTATCTATCCATCCATCCATCCATCTAACTCTCTTTCCACCATCTGTCTTTCCATCTTTTCATCAATCTATCTATCCATCCATCCATCTATCTATCTATCTTTCCACCATCTGTCATCTATCTATCTATCTATCTATCTATCTTTCCACCATCTATCTATCTATCTAACTATCTATCTATCTATCTATCTATCCACCATCTATATATCTATCTATCTAACTATCTTTCCACCATCTATCTATCTATCTATCTATCTATCCATCCATCCAACTATCTTTGCACCATCTGTCTTTTCATCTATCTATCTATCTATCTATCTATCTATCTATCTATCTATCTATCTATCCATCTACCCATCTATCCGTCCATCCATCTATCTATCTATCTATCTATCTATCTATCTATCTATCTATCCATCCATCCATCCATCCATCCTACCTGTCTTTTCCATCTTTCTCTATCTATCCATCTAAAACACACCCACACACACACACACACACACACAGATATGGAAATGAAATATCTCATATACACTCACGATGATTATCTTTGTTCTTGTCTCCTGGTTTAGATGTTTCGAGTCTGGAGGTCCGACTCGGTGCCGGGGCAGAACTGGGCTTCTTCTTTGTGCCAAACAAGTCAGCATCCATATCATCCATGTCCTGGAAGAACACACACACACACACACACACAAATGATGTCATCTTTCTATTTCCCCAAACATCATGAGACGTAGTGTTGCACGATATACCGGTACTGGAACGGTATCGCGATACTCTGCTTTTAAAGACGATACGATTCTGGATTATACCAGTACCGGCACTTTAATAAATTACGCGTGTAGTTCCGCTTGTTGGACTACAGGGGGCAGTCTGTGTGTACACATTGTGGGAGTGGCGAATTTTTTTTTGTTTTTTTTCTGTTAAAGCAGCACGACATTCTTTCAGCAGACGGCAAACATTCGGTTGTTTATTAATAAATAAAAACATTATTTGTTTGTTTATTTATTTGTTTGCCCCGATATCGATGTGGTATCGGTATGGAAGTCCAAATTTCTTCCCGGGAACGCCGGGTGTCCCAATACTTTTGCTCAGAGATCGTATTCGTGACGTCGGACACCTTCATGCTCTCCAGCAGAGCCTTCGGATCCGCCTCGGAAACGTCGGAAGCCTGCGAACGCAAAAAAAAAGGAACGTCTTAGATAGCGTTATCGCTATAGCGCCTTTAAGTCGTTTTTTTTTTTTTTTTTTTTTTTTTTCCCCCCGCCGCCTGTAAATAATGGCACCTGGTCATCTTTCTCCGCCTCCTCGGCCAGTTTACTGAAGAAATCGTCGTCCAGCAGGTTCCTGATGGGAAAAAACGCCACAATGTTGAGCGTAACATCCGCGCTACACTTCACGGCTCCACCTCGGCGTCTCGCGGCGTGAGATCTCACCTCCTCCCGCTCTGCGTTCGTGAAACCCGCGCCGGTCCGCCGCTCACGAGATCTGCGGGGAGAAAAAACGCCGTATCAGACCGTGTCAGGACGTCACATCAGACCGTGTCAGGACGTCACATAGCGTCAGGATCAGAGTTAAAGCAGGACGGACCGTCGTCGCTGTCGTCTCCCAGAAGATCTCCCAGTACAGCGTTGATGGAGCCTGAAATCAACAACCGCAGCTCACAGTGGTGTGATAAACAAACAAACAAACAAACAAACAATACAAACACATGCCATGTTTATAAAGCACTCGCCTCTCAGGCCTTTCTTCTGTCTGGACGCCTGAAACGACAACACAAAGAGTTTATAATGCATCATAACACTCACTGACAGGATATTCATATATTAATACACTATCATCTATCTCTATTATCTATCTCTCTATCTATCTATCTATCTATCTCTCTCTCTATCTATACCAACATATCTCTCTCTCTCTCTCTCTCTCTATCTATATATATATATATATATATATATATATATATATTATATCTACACCCAACAACTCTCTCTCTCTTAACCAACATCTCTCTCTCTATCTATCTATCTATCTATCTACACCAACATCTCTCTCTCTCTCTATACACACAACCAACATCTCTCTTCTCTATCTATCTATCTATCTACACAACACTCTCTCTCTCTCTCTATCTAGCTCTATCTACAACCAACATCTCTCTATACCCACATCTCTCTCTCTATCTATCTATCTATCTACCCAACTCTCTCGCTCTCTATCTATATGCACCACATCTCTCGCTATACAACATCTCTCTCTCTCTTCTATCTATCTATCTATCTACACCAACTATCTCTCTCTCTCTCTCTCTTACGTCCCCCTCTCTCTACCCCTCTCTCTCTCTCTCTCTCTATCTATGTATCTATCTACACCAACATCTCTCTCTATCTATATACACCAACATCTCTCTCTCTATCTATCTATCTACACCAACATCTCTCTCTCTCTATCTCTATCTATCTATATATATCTACACCAACATCTCTCTCTATCTCTCTATCTCGCTCTCTATCTACTATCTATCTCACCAACATCTCTCTCTCTCTATCTATATACACCAACATCTCTCTCTATACCATCTCTCTCCTCTCTATCTATCTATCTATATACACCAAACTCTCTCTCTCTCTCTATCTATCTACACCAACATCTCTCTCTATACCAACATCTCTCTCTCTATCTCTCTATCTATCTATCTACACCAACATCTCTCTCTCTCTATCTATATACACCAACATCTTTCTCTATACCAACATCTCTCTCTCTCTCTCTATCTCTCTATCTATCTATCTACCCATCCATCCAATCATCTATCCATCTATCCACCAATCATCCTCTCTCTCTCTATCTCTCTATCTATCTCAGGTTCTCTCTGTATCAGTTTTTATCTCTCTCACTCTCTCTCTCCTACTCTCTCTCTCCTCTCTCTCCTCTCTCTCTAACATCTCTCTCCCTCTCTCTAACTCTCTCTCTCTCTCCTCAGGATGATGTTATGTAAAAATCTATCTATCTATCTTACACCAACATCTCTATCTCTATATATATATATATCTATCTATCTATCTACACCAACATCTCTCCCTCTCTCTCTCTTCTCTCTCAGGATGATGTATAAAGTGAAACGGTGTGTTTACACCTATAATTGTTTTTGTAAATTTGTAAACAACATTATAAACACTCACCATCACACACGCGCACACCGGAAGTGAAGAGTGCAGTTCAATCACAGCTGCAGCGTCCGCGTCGCCATGGGTAACCGCGGCTCGCGCTCCTCTCTAACACACACACACACACACACACACACACACAACACACACACACACACACACACACACACACACACACACACACTAAATCACACCACTATTCTCATCCGGAAATAAACATCGCGCTCTTAATGCGCCGGTTTTAACTCTCGTCCTTACTCCTGATCTTACTTCCGGTGACGCACTTCCTACTTGAACATTCAAATAGTTAAAAAATAAATAAATAAATAATGTTTGATTTTGCGAGGTTGCATTAAATATTTGTAAATATGTATGTATTTAAAGTATTTACGTATTAATATAGATATATATATATATATATTATATATATATATATATATAAACAAAGAAATAGAAATGTAATGCGTGTCTTGTCCACAAGGTGGAACTGCTTTCTCACTGCTTTTCCTATATTTTAGGTGTTGTTTAATTAGTATGGGATTACGTCATTATTAATTGTGCGACCCCAAAGATCTCTAAAATCACTGACACTGTATATTATATATATATTATATATATATATATATATATATATATATATAATATAGAGGGGGCACGGTGGCTTAGTGGCCCCTCACACCACCAGGGTCCGGGTTCGATTCCCGTCTCAGCCATGTGTGTGTGGAGTTTGTGCATGTTCTCCCCGTGCCTCAGGGGGTTTTTCTCTGGTTTGGTTCTCCGGTTTCCTCCCGGTCCAAAAAACATGCACGGTAGGTTGATTGGCACCTTGGAAAATTGTCTCTAGTGTATGAATGTGTGTGGTGTGTGTGTGTGTGATGTGTGTGATGGGTTGGTATTCCATGCAGGGTGTTTCCTGCATTAATACTCATAGACGCCTGAGATAGGACACAGGCTCCCCGTGACCCGAGGGAAGATCGGATAAAAAGCGGTAGAAGAAGATCCTGAAATGAATGAATATATATATATATATATTATATAAATAACCTTCTCTAACGCCAAATACACGAGAAAAAGGCAGTTAGTGATCACCAGGAAACTACAAAGATCTAAGATCACTATTTCCAAAACGTTTCGTGTCTCTTCCAGTTTCTGGTTTTGACTCGCTGAGCTATCTGTCTTGAACAAGGCCCTTAACCCCTTTGTTAACCCCAAGGGCTCTGTGTGACCTCTGACCGCAGATCTTGTGCAAGCTTGGATATGTGGGCAAAGGAATTTCCACGTGCTGTCATGTAAATATGAGACGAATAAAGGATATCCTTCTTCTACGGAGCCGAAAAGAGCCTACAGGCGGCCGCCACTTTAGCCGACTTTGGAGCTCTTATTTATTTATTTATTTATTTATTTATTTATTTGCCGTTTCTTGTAGTTTTAATAAATGGTTCGGCCTCTGATTTGCTTATTTGGGAAATTGTTTTATTCATTCATTCATCTTCTACCGCTTTATCCGATCTTCTCGGGTCACGGGGAGTCTGTGCCTATCTCAGGTGTCTATGGGCATTAAGGTAGGATACACCCTGGATGGAATGCCAACCCATCGCAGGACACACACACACACACACACATTCACACACACATTCAAACACACACACTAGGGACAATTTTCCAAGGTGCCAATCAACCTACCGTGCATGTTTTTGGACCAGGAGAACCCGGAGAACCCGGAGAAAAACTCCTGAGGCACGGGGAGAACATGCACAAACTCCACACACACATGGCCGAGACGGGAATCGAACCCGGACCCTGGCGGTGTGAGGCGAACGTGCTAACCACTAAGCCACCGTGCCCCTCGGAAATTGTTTTATATATATTTGAAATATATACAGTATAATTATAGCGAATTTTATATTCCTGTGAAATATTAGACTAGTCCAATATAGTGATATGTATTAAAAGTGCTACAGAAATACAACTGAAATGCCAAAGATTTGCGTTTCTCATGTTGTTGTTGTTGTTGTTGTTGTTGTTGTTGTTGTTGTTGTAGTTTCTTAATGTAACTGCCTGAAAAAATTGTATTCAACTTTTATTGAAATTAATTTGTTTTATCAATTTTATTAATGTGTGTTTGGCCATCAAATAAAACCCAAAACAAATAAAGACATTGAAATGAAGAGTGTGAATAAAAATGATGGCTCTAAACTCTGGTTGCCAGATTTGTGTTTTTCCTGCGTAAATATGTTCTTTTAAACGTGCCTAATAAAGAACAGCAAACCGGAGTGGACTTTGCTTCGGCTTTATTGCTTAATAACCTTCCGCTACGTGTGTTATAAAGTTACTATGAACGTCTAACGCTCATTTTCAAAGGAAATCCTTTTTACTGCCATTTACATGAAATTCCGACGAGCGCTTATAAGTATTCATGAGCAGGCAATCGTAGGATTTGTAATCGTTAACATGTTCTTTAAAGAATGACTTTTATTGTGTAATTAAATTACGTAACTAGGGGGCGCTGCGGTTTAGTGGTTAGCACGTTCGCCTCACACCTCCAGGGTCGGGGGTTCGATTCCCGTCTCGGCCATGTGTGTGTGGAGTTTGTGCATGTTCTCCCCGTGGCTCAGGGGGTTTTTCTCTGGGTTCTCCGGTTTCCTCCCCCGGTCCAAAAACATGCACGGTAGGTAGGAAAATTGTCTCTAGTGTATGAATGTGTGTGTGTGTGTGTGTGTGTGTGTGTGTGATGGGTTGGCATTCCATCCAGGGTGTATCCTGCCTTAATGCCCATAGACGCCCGAGATAGACACAGACTCCCCGTGACCCGAGGGAAGATCGGATAAAGCGCTAGAAGATGAGATGAATGAATGAACATGTATCATGTTAACTTAAAGCGCCCCCTAGTGGACAAAATGAAAGAAATCAAAAAAAGGAATTGAAAAGTTACACTGCTTATTACATTTTTATTACAATCTATAACCTTTTTCTATACGCTTCCTAACACTGGGTGTCATAAACACTCTCTCTCTCTCTCTCTCTCTCTCTCTCTCTATCTATCTCTTTTTATCACATTTATTCATTTGTGCAACATATTAGTATTTAATACTCACGTCATATTTCTGCTATTGTGCTATAGTTAAGGATTGTCAGGATAGTGATCTCCGAAACGTGTCCAGGCCACACACACACACACACACACACACACACACACACACACACACACACACACACACACTGGCGGGAATTCAACATCCAGCATCTGACGGTAAAATGAGCTGAACTTTAGCGTGACCCGAGGAATCTGCTTTAGACTGACACACTGATTTATGATGAACTGATGAATGTGCGTGAGAACGAAAGGAAGAACAAAAGAGAAACGGAATCGCATGAACCCGTATATTTTATTCAGGTCAGAACCGGAGGGAAATGGACCGTTCTACTGGAATGTGGCAACAAAACCGGAATTAGTGACGTGTGCAAAAGCATCACCATTATAATCTCTCTCTGGCTTCGGTCAAATTTTCGGCGCGTAACTCGTCCCGCGGTTTTTCTCCGATCCTCACGAATCGTACCTCATATCGTGCGTCCCGATGGTGTGAGGTGCGCTGTTACTTTTATAAGGAATCGCCCCGGGGAATTCCGAACCCGGGGCCAAAAAGCGGGAATTATTTCCCCATAGAAAATGTTGAAATTTCCTGCCTGACAGTTCGGGCCTGTGAGCGTCCGACATGCACATATGGCAAATCCACTCATAAGGGGTCCGGAGTGGATCACCATCATATACCTCCCGAATCCCACACACACGTTTGGAATTCCGCGACATTCCGGCCCCGTAGAGAATCATCTCATCTTCTAGCGCTTTATCCGATCTTCCCTCGGGTCACGGGGAGTCTGTGTCTTTCTCAGGCGTCTATGGGCATTAAGGCAGGATACACCCTGGATGGAATGCCAACCCATCACACACACACACACACTCACACACATTCATACACTAGGGACAATTTTCCAAGGTGCCAATCAACCTACCGTGCATGTTTTTGGACCGGGGGAGGAAACCGGAGAACCCGGAGAAAAAAACCCTGAGGCACGGGGAGAACATGCACAAACTCCACACACACATGGCCGAGACGGGAATCGAACCCGGACCCTGGCGGTGTGAGGCGAACGTGCTAAGCCACCGTGACCCCCATAGAGAATGAATGGGGAAATTTGGCGCTCCGCTGTTCGGCCCCGTGTTCGCCCGACATGCACATGTGACACATCCACTCGTAGGTCAGATGACGTAGGTCGCGATCACATGACTTGAAAAAATTGCAAAACTCCGACACGGGTCATGTGACATGTCTAAACGCTGGGCACATCGACGGGAGTCGGACGCTGGATATTTTGATGATGTCATGTGCGTCACTGGCTCCACCCCCTCCTGAAAAAAACGCCCTAAATGTGTCCCATGTCTAATTGGATGCTGTTGTCTCCCAGTCAATCATAATAAGGAACAAATAATACAGTCTTTTATGCAACTTTAGAATCGCTTTATCTCTATAAATATCCATATCCACATAATTATATAACAATAGTTAAAAGCGCTCTAAAAGGAATCCGCCGTATTGGATCTCCACCCGTATTTATTACACATTATACTCGGTTCCAGCCCAGGTCCCACAGGAGGACGTTTAAAAAACAAAAACAACCTCAATGGGTGTTTTTTTCACTCTTTATACGAAAAAAAATAAAGTTTAACGTGCATTTGCATGGTTTTTATTCGTGTGGAGGAAATATTTCATACCCGCTTAAACCAAACAGAACAAAACTTCATGATCCTGGGAAAGAAGTGATGCATTAAAAATGCTTTTTGTAAAAAAAAAAAAAAAAGGGATTTTTTTTGTGAGTGTTCATACAATCTTCATGTAATTGCCCCACTTAGTGTTTACAGATTACAGCGAAGGACAATAAAATACAACTCAGTAAAACTCGTATTTCTTCTAGGTTTCCGATTTCCATTTTTTGAGGTCTCGGGTAAAAAAAACAAACAAACAAAAAAAAACAAACCCTTTATGTCATTTTTACCTGCAGGAGGTTGGACAGAAGTAATCTCAGATGTTTCCTTGTGGTTCTCCGACTTACAGCCTGCAGGGGAGGATTCATCATCTCAGGATCTCTACTGTGCAAAGAAAAGCAACGTTGCCAAAGAACATGTGACATTCAGATCATCGATCTAAATAAGTACACACAAGAAGAAATGGTGTAATCTGTCCATTTAAACAAGGTCTCTCTCCGAACAACATCTGTCCATTTAAACAAGGTCTCTCTCCGAACAACATCTGTCCATTTAAACAAGGTCTCTCTCCGAACAACAACAACATCTGTCCATTTAAACAAGGTCTCTCTCCGAACAACATCTGTCCATTTAAACAAGGTCTCTCTCCGAACAACATCTGTCCATTTAAACAAGGTCTCTCTCCGAACAACATCTGTCCATTTAAACAAGGTCTCTCTCCGAACAACATCTGTCCATTTAAACAAGGTCTCTCTTCGAACAACATCTGTCCATTTAAACAAGGTCTCTCTTCGAACAACATCTGTCCATTTAAACAAGGTCTCTCTTCGAACAACATCTGTCCATTTAAACAAGGTCTCTCTTCGAACAACATCTGTCCATTTAAACAAGGTCTCTCTTCGAACAACATCTGTCCATTTAAACAAGGTCTCTCTTCGAACAACATCTGTCCATTTAAACAAGGTCTCTCTTCGAACAACATCTGTCCATTTAAACAAGGTCTCTCTCCGAACAACATCTGTCCATTTAAACAAGGTCTCTCTCCGAACAACATCTGTCCATTTAAACAAGGTCTCTCTCCGAACAACATCTGTCCATTTAAACAAGGTCTCTCTCCGAACAACATCTGTCCATTTAAACAAGGTCTCTCTCCGAACAACATCTGTCCATTTAAACAAGGTCTCTCTCCGAACAACATCTGTCCATTTAAACAAGGTCTCTCTCCGAACAACATCTGTCCATTTAAACAAGGCGTCTCTCCCTGCTAATATGGTCTCTCCTTCCGATAATAAAGTCTGTCCTTCTGATAATAAGGCCTCTCCTTCCGCTCATAAGGTCTCTCCTTCTAATAAAAAGGTCTCTCCTTCCGATAATAAAGTCTCTCCTTCTGATAATAAGGTCTCTGCTTCTAATAATAAGGTCTCTCCTTCCGATAATAAAGTCTCTCCTTCTGATAATAAGGTCTCTCCTTCCGCTAACAAGGCCTCTCCTTCCGCTCTATAAGGTCTGTCCTCCTAATAATAAGGTCTCTCCTTCCGATAATAAAGTCTCTCCTTCTGATAATAAGGTCTCTCCCGCTAACAAGGCCTCCCTTCTGCTAAAGGTCTCTCCTTCCGCTAACAAGGTCTCTCCTTCCGCTCTATAAGGTCTGTCCTTCTAATAATAAGGTCTCTCCTTCCGAATAATAAATAAGGTCTCTCCTTCTGATAATAAGGTCTCTCCTTCCAATAATAAGGTCTCTCCTTCTGATAATAAGGTCTCTCCTTCCAATAATAAGGTTTCTCTTTCTGATAATAAGGTCTCTCCTTCCAATAATAAAGTCTCCTTCTGATAATAAGGTCTCTACTAATAATAAGGTCCCCCCTTCCGATAATAAAGTCTCTCCTTCTGATAATAAGGTCTCTCCTTCTAATAATAAGGTCTCTCCTTCCGATAATAAAGTCTCTCCTTCTGATAATAAGGTCTCTCCTTCCGCTAACAAGACCTCTCCTTCCGCTCTATAAGGTCTGTCCTCCTAATAATAAGGTCTCTCCTTCCGATAATAAAGTCTCTCCTTCTGATAATAAGGTCTCTGCTTCTAATAATAAGGTCTCTCCTTCCGATAATAAAGTCTCTCCTTCTGATAATAAGGTCTCTCCTTCCGCTAACAAGACCTCTCCTTCCGCTCTATAAGGTCTGTCCTCCTAATAATAAGGTCTCTCCTTCCGATAATAAAGTCTCTCCTTCCGATAATAAGGTCTCTCCTTACGCTAATAAGGTCTCTCCTTCCGCTAACAAGGCCTCTCCTTCCGCTCTATTAGGTCTCTCCTACTAATAATAAGGTCTCTCCTTCTGATAATAAGGTCTCTCCTTCTAATAATAAGGTCTCTCCTTCTGATAATAAGGTCTCTCCTTCCGCTAACAAGGTCTCTCCTTCCGCTCTATAAGGTCTGTCCTTCTAATAATAAGGTCTCTCCTTCCGATAATAAAGTCTCTCCTTCTGATAATAAGGTCTCTTCTTCCGCTAACAAGGCCTCTCCTTCTGCTCTCCTTCTAATAATAAGGTCTCTCCTTCCGATAATAAAGTCTCTCCTTCCGCTAACAAGGTCTCTCCTTCCTTCCCCCCACAGAGTCCTGATCTCTACATGATGGAGTGTGTATGGGATTTACATGAAGAGACAGAAGGATGTGAGAACATCGACATCCACAGAAGATCTGTGTTTACTTCTCCAAGATGGAACAAACAACCAGCCGAGTTCCTTCATAAAGTGTGTTCACAACAAATACTGCTTTCTCTTTTCTTCCTTCACTGCATTTCATTCATTGACGAAAGTAAATAATAAACACTAACATCTTTGAAAGCGTTCTTTGTTTACACCTGCCTTAAACTTTAGCACACGACTGTATAACAACAGTAAAAATTGCACGATAACACATTACATCATGTTTCCTTTTGAGTTTTTATTTATTGCTATTTTTCCATACAAGAATATAGTAATAATATAATGGAAAAAGCACTTTTTCGTGAAACCCATTATTCAAATATTTTCATAATCATGAAAAAAAACATCATATTTGCAATAATAAAAAACAACAGGTGTTAATATAAAAAGTATCAGAATATTTATATGTTTTAATTTTTTTTTTTTTTATTTTATTTATTATATATATATATATATATATATATTATATATATATATATATATATATATATATTTAATCCTGGTAAAAAAAAAGATCTTTTCTTTATCTGATTATTTCATCTTTAACTACAGCAAAAAAAATAAATCTTTTCATTAAAATGATGACAAAAACATTAAGCCCCGCCCACTCCGTATGTTACAGATCGCAGGAAATGCAATCTGACATCAAGCTCATTTAAAAGCGTTACGAAACCACGTACCGTAAATCCAAAAATCTGATTTAATCCTACAAAAATAACAGACCATAATGATCATTCGTATAATAAACATAATACATAATACACAGAGCCAGAGATGTGTGATATTCCAGTTATGGGTAACTATTATTATTATTATTATTATTTTATATAATACAGCGGTGATGTGGAGTGTCTCTCTACGTCGCTCTCATTCCGCTGAAGCCCAGCCGATCTCGGCGTAGACTCGAGTCACGTGCCAGTAAACCACGCCCATCAGTTTGGACCACGCCCTCTGCGCCTCGGCGTCGAAGGATTCTGGGAAAGCCTCCACCAGCACTTCCAGAATCACTCCAGCCAGGATCTGTGACGCAACAACGGAGTGATTTAACTGCCATTTAAAAAGGACAATAAATAAATGTACAGGAAAACATGGAAAATACACATTATATGTCAAAATTAATGTCCACAAACATTTGTCCTTATGGTGTATTTATTTATTTATTTTTATATATATATAGCGAGATAATAGAAAGACTAGAGAGAGAGATGATATAGAGAGACTTTAGAGAGAGAGAGAGAGAGAGAGAGAGAGAGAGAGAGAGAGAGACGATAGTGACGACTAGAGAGAGAGAGAGAGAGAGAGAGAGAGAAAGAGAGACCTAGAGAGATGATGATAGAGAGAGAGAGAGATAATAGAGAGAGAGAGAGAGAGAGACTATGAGACGAATAGAGAGAGATTTATTTGAAGAGAGAGAGAGAGATAGAGAGCATATCTCGAGATAGACGAGAAAGATAATGAGAATGATAAGATAGAGATAGAGAGATTGAATAGAGAGAGAGAGACGATAGTGATCGACTAGAGAGAGAGAGAGAAAGAGAGATATCTAGATGATAGAGAGAGAGAGATAATAGAGAGACGATAGAGAGACCAAAGAGAGAGACGATAGAGAGATTGAAAGAGAGAGAAAAAGAGAGAGAGAGAGACGTAGTGATCGACTAGAGAGAGAGAGAGAGAGAGAGAGAGAGAAAGAGAGATAATAGAGAGAGAAAGAGAGATAGATAATAGAGAGACCAAGAGAGAAAGAGAGAGACGAATAGAGAGCTTGAAGAGAGTTGAAAGAGAGAGATAGAGAGATAGAGAGAGAGAGAGAGATAATAGAGAGACGATAGAGAGACCAAAGAGAGAGACGATAGAGAGATTGAAAGAGAGATTGAAAGAGAGAGAGAGAGACGATAGTGATCGACTAGAGAGAGAGAGAGAGAGAGAGAGAGAGAGAGAAGAGAGAGAGAGAGAAAGAGAGAGAAAAGAGAGATAATAGAGAGATGATAGACAGAGAGAGAGATAATAGAGAGACAATAGAGAGACCAAAGAGAGATTGAAAGAGAGATTGAAAGACAGATTGAAAGAGAGAGAGACAGATTGAAAGACAGATTGAAAGAGAGAGAGAGAGAGAGAGAGAGAGAGAGAGAGAGAAAGAGAGATAATAGAGAGATGATAGAGAGAGAGAGAGATAATAGAGAGACGATAGAGAGACCAAAGAGAGAGACGATAGAGAGATTGAAAGAGAGATTGAAAGAGAGATTGGAGACAGATTGAAAGAGAGATTGAAAGAGAGATTGAGAGATTGAAAGAGAGAGAGAGAGATTGAAGAGAGAGAGAGAGAGATAATAGAGAGATAGAGAGATAGAGAGACCAAAGAGAGAGAATAGAGAGATTGAAAGAGAGATTGAAATGAAAGAGAGAGAGAGAGAGAGAATACCATTATGGTATTTATGATGTGTTTATTATATTGGGTGTCTATAAAAAAAAGACACGCCCATTTGACTTTTATTCTCTTATTTGATTTATGCATAATTATAATAATCATTTGCATATCGTGAAGTCATTTTTAACAGCGGTACGAATTCGTAGAACGCTAAAAAGAGATTTTTGTACATTTATTTTCATTGTATCTGAATTTTTTTACCCCTCAAAATTGTTTTTTTGCATTAATAAAACCACATTATTGAGGTTACTTATGTATTATAAATAATCATGTATTTTGTCGTTTGTGTTTACACTGAGATATAAATGAGACGTTTTCCAAAACGGGGCTTATTTTCAAATTTTCTTTTTCCATTATATTTTATATACTTTAAATTTTGTATAACTACTTTAAAAAGACATAGGTTTTACATTGGGATGTTTAAAATGTTATATATTTATTGTGTTTATTATATTGTATTTAATATAGAGAAAAAAATATATACATATATATAGTTTTTTCATTTTTATTTGTATTTTATTTATTTATTTATTTATTTATTTAAATATTGTACTTTGCTACATTTTTTATCATATTCGTTACTGCGTTAGAATAAATAAAAATAAAATAAATAAACAAACAAAAAATAAATAAAAAAATCGCACCACCGCAATGGTTGATGGATGGGCGCTAAACTCACGGGAACGACGGAGACGGACGCAATAGATGCAGCGATCTATGGCAAGCGATTTAATTCATTTTTATTTCATTATATTTCATTATATTATTTATTTCATTATATATATATATATATATATACAAATTATATTTAATGATATTTATATTTATATGACCGCTGTGATTTCTAGTGCGAGAATGCTTCATTGGCTTGGGTTCAGTGCGGTAAACGTTTCCCAGTAGGGGGCGAGATCATTTAAGTCAGCGTTTCTCAAACAGCGGGACGCAACGATGTCAAAATATAACACAAAGCACATGTGGAGCTTTAACCCATAAACTACCCCATCCCCCCATCCCCCCTTATCCCTCTCTCTCCCCACGATTCGGTAATACAGAAAAAATACGAGCTACTGTGTGTGTGTGTGTGTGTGTGTGTGTGTGTGTGTGTTTATGCTCCTCCACATACTTTAAAGTACCCGGGCTCGACGTTGTGTTTGCGAGCGTGTGATTTGGCCACCAGCTCCACCACAGATCCCGTCTTCTCCCCGTCTCGGACGTTCTCCACCAGCGTGTTGAGGGCCTTCATCACCCGCACGGCGTGTTTCTGCAGCTGCACGCTCGACTGCATTTCCTGCACCTCCTGCATGTGGCGGAATTCGCTGAAGTACTGCTTGGCCGACGGGAAACTCGTGAACAGTCTGCGGGGTGCGACACAATAAAGAGTGTTTTGTGTGTGTGTGTGTGTGTGTGTGTGTGTGTGTGTGTTTGTGTGTGTGTGTGTGTGTGTGTGTGTGGGTGCATTAAATAGTTTGGTTGCTTTCTGCAGCTGTCAGGAACAGCAATATTATCAGAGTCAATACACACACACACACACACTCACAGTATATTACACACCTGCATGACACAAACTCAATAACACACATATACACAAACACACACACACACACACACACAC
Organism: Kryptopterus vitreolus; assembly: GCA_030449085.1. Classification (NCBI taxonomy): domain Eukaryota; kingdom Metazoa; phylum Chordata; class Actinopteri; order Siluriformes; family Siluridae; genus Kryptopterus; species Kryptopterus vitreolus. The sequence continues at coordinate 2,017,899 of JACRUU010000022.1, forward strand.
CTTTCGCCTTATCGCATGTTTATGCAGAAAGTATGAAGTGTGGAAATGATAAACACAGGAGAAACACAGCATGTCTTCCTTTCATCCCGCTCCAGTCCACATCAGCCGAGTGGGAACGCATTTCCCTTTAATCTGTTTCTTTATTTTTACTTTCTTTTCTTTCATCTTTATCATCAGTTCCTCTCTCCCTCCCTCCATCCCTCTCTGTCTCTCTCTCTCTCTCTCTTTATTCTCCTTCACTCAGAAGAATGAACCCATTGAGCGTCTGGTTTGCGTTTGGGACGTGTTCTATGACATCTCGTTGGGAGATCTGTATGTCTTTATTTTATTCACATTCCGGGATTATTTTGTTGTTTTTATGATTTTGTCTCTTTAGTTTGAATTTCCATCCGTTCTGTGATTTTCCTTTTTTAGGTTCCTTTCAAGGTCTCTTTCTCATACCAACATGGAGTTTTTGGGGACACGAACTTGTACATTCTGACTTCCTCTTGGCATACAAATAGAATGAATTGAATGACTTATTATCGGAAGGAGAGACCTTATAGAGCGGAAGAAGAGACCTTATTATTGGAAGGAGAGACCTTATTGTTGGAAGGAGAGACCTTTTTATCGGAAGGAGAGACCTTATCAGAAGGAGAGACCTTATTAGAGGAAG
>JACRUU010000022.1:2028553-2031053 GCA_030449085.1 Kryptopterus vitreolus
TGGTGCTGATCTTGATGTGTGTGTGTGTGTGTGTGTTTATAGACAAAGCCACACACCCGACTAACAGGCAGGAGGACTGGGAGTACATCATCGGCTTCTGTGACCAGATCAACAAGGAACTGGAAGGGTGAATGTCAGGAGTGGAAAAGCACCTGTTATAGTTTTATTTTATATATATATATATATATATATATATATATATATATATATATATATATATATATATCACACACACACATATATATAGAGATATATATATATATACACTATATATATATATATATATAATATATAATATATATATCATATATACATATGTGTGTGTGTGTATGTATGTATGTATGTATATGTATATATATGTGTGGTGTGTGTGTGGTATATATATATATATATATATATATATATATATATATATATAATTTTCTTAATTAAAATCCTATGATGTGTGTGCGTGTTTGCAGTCCTCAGATTGGTGTACAGCTTCTCGTTCACAAAATCCATTCGCCTCAGGAATGGGAAGCTCTCCAGGCGTTAACTGTGAGTGATCTCACACCCACACACACACCACACACACACACACACACACACACACACTTGCAGAGATTTCTGGTTGGATGTGTTCTGTATGTGCTGCAGGTGTTGGAGGCCTGCATGAAGAACTGTGGCAGGCGCTTTCAAACAACGAAAGTGGCCAAATATAGGTTCTTAAACGAGCTGATCAAAGTGGTTTCCCCCAAGGTGAGGACGTTTACGCCATGTATATATATATATATATATATATATATATATATATATATATATATATATATATATATATATATACATACATACACATACATATGTGTATATATACATATACATACATACATACATACATACATACATACCATACATATAATATATATATATTATTATATTATATATATATATATATATATATATATATATATGATATATAGATGAAGAATAGTGGATGCTAGTTTATGGAAGTCTTTCTTTCTATATCTGTTTTCGTCTATCATTCTATCTGCTGAAGACCTGAAGACTTCTCCTTCTTTCATCCCCCCCTTCTCTCTTTCTTTCCGTATTCCAGTACATGGGTGAAAGCGTCTCTGACAGAGTGAAGACTAAGATCATTGAAATGATGTACAGCTGGACTGTCGCGTTTCCCAACGAGGCCAAAATAAGCGAAGCGTACCAGACACTGAGGAGACAAGGTGACCACCCACCACCGCCCCCCCACCGCCCCCACCCCTGCCGCTCACACTCATTACCTCTACACCGTCTCACCTTCAGCTGTACCGGAGGTTAACAACACCCGTCTCACCTTCAGCTGTACCGGAGGTGTAGACGTGGCCATCTTTTTCAGGAAGAAGATCCGGAGATTTATTTGTTTGTTTATTACAGCTTGTGAACGAGTCCGTGGCCGAGACGTGAAAATCCAAACATACACAATTAACCAATCAGTACAACACAATTCTGACAAATAAAATACTCCCTGCTCATTGGCCCGTTCAAGAAATCCACAAAGTAGGAAATTGTGTGTTTATTTATTTTTGTTTGTTTGTTTGTTTATTTTTTGCAGGACTCGTTTCGTCAGACCCGGAGCTAACGGCTGACAAAACCCTGATCCCGTCTCCGCCTTCTCGCCCCAAAAACCCCGTGTTCGACAATGAGGACATGGGCAAGGTGAGGTCATGTGACCCTCGTTTTGTAGGGTTTTGTTGTTTATAAAAGGAAAATGTTTTTATTTTGCTGTGTGTGTGTGTGTGTGTGTGTAGTTGCTGGCAGAGCTGCTCCGGAGTAAGAACCCAGAGGATCTTCAGGAGGCCAACAGGCTGATCAAGAACATGGTGAAGGAGGTGCGGAACGATTTTATTGATGTTTCTCTTCTCATATATAATCTAATCTCAATAGTCATTATTTAAAGCTGGTAAAAGGGTGTGATTAAAGTTGACTCCACCCACTTCATTTACATAACATTAGAAAATAATACCCACGTTGATTGAAGAGTTATAAATGGGGGCGGAGCCTGGAGCTATCCCGGGCTCATGATGGGTTTTTCTGCGCAGGACGACGCTCGGGTTCAGAAAATGACCAAACGCTTGCACACGCTGGAGGAGGTCAACAACAACGTCAAGCTGCTGAGCGAGATGCTGAGTCATTACGACCACGACCGCTCATCAGACGGAGACCGTGACCTCATCAAGGTGAGACAGGAAGTTCTACAATGAACCAAATGTGACTCAAATGTGAGAGTACATGTCTGTCTGTCTGTCTGCCTGTCTGCATTTCTGTCTGTCTAACTATCTGTTCGTCTATGAATGTGTTCTATCTGTCTGTCTGTCTATGTGTCTGTATTTAATCTGTCTATCTATCTGTCTGTCTATCTATCTGTATTTAATCTCCTCATCAAGGTGAGACAGGAAGTTCTACATTGAACCAAATGTGACTCAAATGTGAGAGTACATGTCTGTCTGTCTGTCTGTCTATCTATCTG
>JACRUU010000022.1:2033553-2043553 GCA_030449085.1 Kryptopterus vitreolus
ATATTACACCTACATTCCTCCTTCACCACCATCTGAATTAAAAGGCTATTTTTAAAAGTGGTGTACTGCTTGTGTGTGTGTGTGTGTGTGTGTGTGTGTGTGTGTGACCGCTTTTGCCTAGCGTCCCTGGGCAGCCCGTCATGGTTGGCGGAGCGGGTTTGGGTTTCGGCTGCCCGTCGTCTCTGTGCTCCTCCAATCCGTTCATCAGCTCCACCATGCCCGGCTCGCCCCTGCGTTCTCTGCAGGGAAACCCTGTGCGCTCGGAGGCATCCCTCAGCACCTTGCACGTTCCCCTCGACGCCATTAAAACAAGTCAGTAATGAGAACCTTCTACTTTCTCTGTTAATGTTTTAAAAAATTAATGTATTAATCATTGATGAAAGTGTAATTAGACTTGTTCTAGACATTGTGTGTGTGTGTGTGTGTGTGTGTGTGTGTGTAGGTAAGGCTCTTCCTGTGACTGCGTACGATAAAGACGGAGTGCGTGTCCTCCTGCACTTCGGCTCCGAGTGTCCCCCTGGGAGACCGGACGTCCTCGTCATCGTGGTGTCCATGCTGAACACGGCTCCTCTCGCAGTGAAGAGCATCGAACTGCAGGCCGCCGTGCCAAAGGTCACTGATTCTCACACACACACACACACACACACACACACACAGATGTGGTGTAGAAACCGTAATAGAGATAATAGAATAAGAGTCTTGTGCACTCTGTCATTCCCAGTCTATGAAGGTGAAACTTCAGAGTCCGTCAGGAGCCGAGCTCGCGCCCTTTAACCCCGTGATGCCCCCTTCCTCCGTCACACAGGTCATGCTTCTCGCAAACCCCCTAAAGGTAAGACGCTCTCATGCAACCGCGCACACACACACACACACACACACACACACACACACACACACACGTATTCATATTGGAACGAAACTATAGAATAAATAAAATGAGTTTCCAAATAATGCACATGAAATAGGAACAAAAACTGCGTCACATTTGAGAGAATCTAAAAATACATTTTAATGTTTGTTATCTGAACGGATAAATCCATCCGTGAATTATTATGCAGTATCATAAACGGCCAGTAGGGTGCAGTATCATAAACGACCAGTAGGGTGCAGTATCATAAACGACCAGTAGGGTGCAGTATCATAAACGACCAGTAGGGTGCAGTATCATAAACGACCAGTAGGGTGCAGTAATAAACGACCAGTAGGGTGCAGTAGGCATTGAATGATAATTTGTTGGCTAGGAGGCGCGTTATACTAGTTGCGCATGCGTGGAAAAAAGCATTCCGGGAAACGAGATAGCTATTCACTGCCTCCTACTGGTCGCTTTTGATACTGCAACACGGATGAATTTATCCGTTCAGATAACATTAAGATAGATGGATAGATAGATTATAAATGGATGGATAGATAGATAGATTGATTTATAAATGGACAGATAGATGTAATAAAATGGAATAGGTGGATTGCAGATATAGATAGATAGATAGATAGATAGATAGATAGATATAAATGGATAGATAGATAGATAGATAGATAGATAGATAGATTTATAAATGGATAGATAGATAGATAGATATAAATGGATAGATAGATAGATAGATAGGTAGATTTATAAATGGATAGATAGATTATAGATAGATGATAGATTTTATAAAGATGATAGATAGATAGATTTATAGATTAGATAGATAGATTTATAAAATATATAGATAGATAGATAGATAGATAGCTTAGATTAAATGGATAGATTAGGATAGATAGATTTATAAATGGATAGATAGATCTAGATAGATAGATAGATTCTATCAAATAGATATAGATAGCTCGATATTTTCATAAATGGATATAGATAGATTTATAAATGGCTATATAGATCGCTTTCCCCCTTGGCTCGCTAGATAGATTTATAATGGCTCTAGATAGATAGATCGCTCGCTCGCTCATCGCTCGATCGCTCGATCGATAGATCGATTCGCTAGTCGCTAGCTTTCTCCCTGGATAGAGATCGATAGATACGATTTTCTAAATGGATAGATAGATCTAGATTCTCTCCTTTCTCTCTCTCTCTCTCTCTCCTCCTAAATTGGATCTCGCTAGCTCGCTCGTTTTCTCTCTCTCTCTTTAGATCTCTTTCTCCGGATGGCTCTCTCTCTCTCTTTCTCCCTTTCCTTCATAGATAGATAGATTTCTAATGGCTATAGATAGATAGATTTAAAATGGATAGATAGCTCCGAGCGATAGATTTCTAGATGGCTAGATAGATAGATAGATAGATAGATAGATTTTATAATAGATAGATAGATAGATAGTTTATAACTAGATAGATAGATTGATTTATAAATGGACGATAGATAGATAGATAGATAGATTATAAGTGGATAGATCCTAGATAGATAGATCTATCGATAGATAGATAGATAGATAGATTTTCTCCCTAGATCGATAGATAGATCGATTTTATCTCTTAAATGATAGATCTAGCTAGATCGCTAGATCGGATAGATAGATAGATAGATAGATTCTAATAGTGGATAGATAGATAGATTTCTAGATGGATAGATAGATAGATAGATAGATAGATAGATAGATAGAATTATAAATAGATAGATAGATAGATAGATAGATAGATAGATAGATAGATAGAGATCTAGATAGATATTCTAGATCTAGATAGATAGATAGATATCCTATAAATGGATAGATCGCTTCAGATAGATAGATTTATAGATAGAGCTCGATAGATTTCGCTAGATATAGATAGATAGCTAGATAGATATAGATATATTTCTAATGGATAGATAGATAGATCTTATAGATCGATAGATAGCCGGTAAGATCGATAGCTCGCTTTATAAATAGATAGATAGATAGATAGATAGATAGATTTAGAAGTAGATAGATAGATAGATTTATAAATAAGAGAGATTAAATAGTAGATAGGATTTATAAATGGATAGATAAGGTAGGAATAGATAGATAGATAGATAGATAGATTTATAAATAGATAGATAGATAGATAGATAGATAGATAGATAGATAGATAGATAGATAGATAGACGATAGATAGATTTTTTTGGATCAGCAAGAAAAAGAAAAAGAGAATAGATAAATATAGAATAAAATAATATATAAACAAGTAATTTTTTAATAATGGAAAAAAAAGAAGCATAACTATAAATTACTCTGACACACTGGTAATACGTGTGTGTGTGTGTGTGTGTGTGTGTGTGTGTGTGTGTGTGTGTGTGTGTGTTTCAGGAGAAAGTGCGTCTGCGCTATAAGCTCATGTTCCTCCTCGGTGAGAGACAGTACTGTGAAGTGGGTGAGCTGGATCAATTCCCTCCACCTGAGCGATGGGGAAACCCTGTAGATCCAACACACACACACACACACACACACACACACACACACACACACACACACACACACACACAGTTCACTGTAAGGTCTGGACAATCTGAACGCTTATTTATTGATTTATTTGTATTTTATTAATGATAATTAATGATCATTAAAATCCCCGGGACGAAAAGTGAGATTGCGCTCGCTGACTCCGGATCAGCTCCGAAATGGAAATTCAGCTTCCCTTCGTCTGGATCTTCTGCTCTCTGTCAAACCCTCAGGGGGGGTGGGTAATGGGAACTGTAATGGGGGAGAGAGTGGGTAATGGGAACTGTAATGGGGGAGAGAGTGGGTAATGGGAACTGTAATGGGGGAGAGAGTGGGTAATGGGAACTGTAATGGGGGAGAGAGTGGGTAATGGGAACTGTAATGGGGGAGAGAGTGGGTAATGGGAACTGTAATGGGGGAGAGAGTGGGTAATGGGAACTGTAATGGGGGAGAGAGTGGGTAATGGGAACTGTAATGGGGGAGAGAGTGGGTAATGGGAACTGTAATGGGGGAGAGAGTGGGTTTAATGGGAACTGTAATGGGGGAGAGAGTGGGTAATGGGAACTGTAATGGGGGGAGAGAGGGTAATGGGAACTGGGGGATAATGGGGGAGAGAGTGGGTAATGGGAACTGTAATGGGGGAGAGAGTGGGTAATGGGAACTGTAATGGGGGAGAGAGTGGGTAATGGGAACTGTAATGGGGGAGAGAGTGGGTAATGGGAACTGTAATGGGGGAGAGAGTGGGTAATGGGAACTGTAATGGGGGAGAGAGTGGGTAATGGGAACTGTAATGGGGGGGGAGGGGGGAGGGGGGGGGTTTAATGGGAACTGTAATGGGGGAACTGTAATGAATGGGGGCGGGGGGATTAATGTGGAACTGTAATGGGGGAGGGGGGGATTTAATGGGAACTGTATTGGGGGAGGGGGGGTTTAATGGGAACGTAATGGGGGGAGGGGGGGGTTAATGGTAACTGGGAACTTAATGGGGGAGAGGGTGGTTAGGGGGGGTTTTGGGAACGTTAATGGGGGGGGTGGGGGGTTAATGGAACTGTAATGGGGGAGAGGGGGGTTAATGGGAACCTGTAATGGGGGAGGGGGGGGGGATTTAATTTGGGAACTGTAATGGGGGGAGGGGGGGTTAATAGGAACTGTAATGGGGGAGAGGGGGGGTTTTAATGGGAAACTGTAGGGTTAATGGGAACTGAACTGTAATGGGGGAGAGGGGGGGTTAATGGGAACTGTAATGGGGGAGGGGGGGGGGGGAACTTTGGGTGTAATGGGGAACTGGTAATTAATGGGGGAGGGGGGGTTTAATGGGAACTGTAATGGGGGAGGAGGGGGGGTTAATGGGAAACTGTAATTGGGGGTATGGGGGGGGGTTTAATGGAACCTGTAATGGGGTAGGGGTGGGTTTACTGGGAACTTGTAAGGGGGAGAGGGGGGGGGTTACTTGGTTAATGGGAACTGGGGGTTAATGGAACTGTAATGGGGGGGGAGGGGGGAAGGGGTTTAAATGGGGGGAGGGCGGTAATGGGGGGGAGGTTTTAATGGGAAACCTGTAATGGGGGAGAGGGGGGGGGGTTAATGGGAACTGTAATGGGGGAGAGGGGGTTTAATGGGAGCTGTAATGGGGGGAGGTTAATGGGAACTGTAATGGGGGAGAGGGGGTTTAATGGGAGCTGTAATGAGGTCATGTTCCATCTTATAGCATTAAGAACCAGTAGGACACCTTTGACGCTTGACAAAGATGCATTAAAATCTACTGGAGACCATTAAGGACCATTAAGACGCTACACTGGTTTGGTGATGATGCTTTATCGATTGGTTTGTTCCTCCACAAACATCTAAGGCGTTTTTTTTTTTTTAGCATTATTATTTTTTTTAAAACAACCAATTCAACTTCAATAACATTTAATTGTTTTGTCATGTTTACCGAATAAATGTGTTTTATTTATTTATTGATGTCATTGTGCAATACAGGTGTGTGTCCAGGATTGTCGATATTCTGAATGTTATTACATCCTGAGACATAAAGCTAGAACTGTAATAACCTAATAATAACATTTGGATATGTCACACGTCATGAAAATGTGTGTGTGTGTGTGTGTGTGTGTGTGTGTGTTGTTGTGTTTGATTGCTAGCCTGCTTGTTTTCCCATCTTTTATCGTGTTTTTAGCTCATGCAGTTTCTTAAACCCTCTCAACTGCACACAGTACAGAAGGGTTCCTCATGAATGTAGTGTGGGTGTTGTGTGTGTGTGTGTGTGTTTATGCCATGCCATGTACAGTATACGACTGGAACGTGTAATTTGTCCCGCTGCATGCCGAAATAAAGTGTCTCTTTTAAAACAAAGTGAGATCAATTCTGCAACATTAATAAACCACTGTGTGTGTGTGTGTGTGTGTGTGTGTGTGTGTGTGTGTGTGTGTGTGTGTGTGTGTGTGCGCGCGCGTGGATAGTTTTAACAGGGTCGTTTATGAATCCGGGTGTAAAGACGTGACTTTAGTTCCTAAGGGAACCTCAGAACCTCATTCACTCATCTTCTAGCGCTTTATCCGATCTTCCCTCGGGTCACGGGGAGTCTGTGTCTATCTCAGGCGTCTATGGGCATTAAGGCAGGATACACCCTGGATGGAATGCCAACCCATCACACACACACACACACACACACACCACACACACACACACACACATTCACACACTAGGGACAATTTTCCAAGGTGCCAGTCAACCTACTGTGCATTTTTTTTTGGACCGGGGGAGGAAACCGGAGAACCCGGAGAAAAACCCCCTGAGACACGGGGAGAACATGCAAACTCCACACACACATGGTCGAGACGGGAATCGAACCCGGACCCTGGCGGTGTTACATTACACATGCAATTTGCAGCAACAAACGACATTTATTCCCAATAATAAAATATAGGATCTTATTCTTGGATTTTTGAGTTTTCAGGAGACTTAAGAGAGAATCCACACACACACACACCACACACACACACACACACACACAAACAAAATCTGGAAAAAACTATTTTTGCAAAACCAGTAACAAAACAGTTTCTTTTTATTAAATGCCAACATTACATTCATCAGTTTTATATACATTAGAGTGTGAAAGAATGTATTTGCAGTGTGTGTGTGTGTGTGTGTGTGTGTGTGTGTGTTTAGACCTCGACTGTTCCCTCCTTCACAATCGCCATCGCCAGGTTACGTGCCAAAGCTAATCGCAGCAGATCCAGTTTTATGGACTCGACATTATCGCCATCCTGAAACAAACACACACACACACACACACACACACGTTATCAGTATACTAGTGTTGCATAATTACAGCTGTAGGTGCACATGGTGGTCAATAGGGGGCAGTGTTTGCACATTTCTCAATTAGCAAAAAAAAGACAGAAATGTTTCATGACACTGAATGAAGCGAATGTTGAACATGTGTGTGTGTGTGTGTGTGTCGTACCTCAGCTGGATGCTCTAGATTGAGTTCGTTGTTGTTGGAGGTCAAATCTTCCAGACAGAACATAAGATCATGCGTCTGATCCACTGAAAAGATCACCTACACACACACACACACAAGATTACAGTTCACATATAAATGCAGAGATCACCCTGGAATTAACACAATGGACATGAATTGTAAATAGAGCCTCTTCAACAGTGTGTGTGTGTGTGTGTGTGTGTGTGTGTGTGTGTGTGCACCTCTTTTTGCTCCAGTAAAGGCAGCGCGTCCATCAGCAGAGTCATCCAGAAACTGCGAGGAGCGATCTTTGCCGTCATGAGGGAGAGGAGGAGCTTTGCCGCTTCCGTGAACTTCTTTTCCCCGTACAGACGGTGGAACTCGCGGTACTTCCCTACACACACACACACACACACACACACACACACACACACACACACACACACACACACACACACATTTTGCAACATTTCAGAGGAAAATGTGCTTAAACAGACTAATCTTGCATTAGGAGAAATAATAAATACATTAAAAATAACACACACACACACACAATGCAGTTACCGAGGAATGTGAGTCGGTCACTGAGGAGCATGGCAGGTCCGAGGTTATCGATCAGATCGAGGTCAGAGAACGAGCCGCGTGTGCAGTAATCCTGCAGAAACCTGCACCTCAGAAATATCAAACACGATTCATGTCTATGACGTCCAGGAGTGATATATAATTATATAATACAGTGTTGCATGGGGGAAGGGGGGGGGGGGGGGGGGGGGGGGGGGGACGGGACATACACACATTGCCGTGCACATACACACACCTCTCGGAGATGAGCGTGGCGAAGGCTGCGTCTTTAGCTCTGATACTCCAGGACAAAGCGGATCCCAGTCTGTTATTACTGAGAGCCCTTTTAGCCATGATCTTACAGATACTGCGTACTGCAACACACACACACACACACACACACACATATAATCCCACATCTCAGGACACAAGTTAATTCAGATCACCAGACCAGAGTTAATGATTGTGTGTGTGTGTGTGTGTGTGTGTGTGTGTGTGTGTGTGTGTGTGTGTGTGTACCTTGCTCGTTCATTTGTCTCTGTTCACAGATCCTCAGCACTTTCAGGGCTTTGCGCTCCGTCTCCAGCGGCACTCTCTCGATCTGCAGCTCCAGGTACACGCGGCCGAACTCGGGGCAATGGTCAAAATAATCCACCGCCAGCTGCCACAGACTGACACACACACACACACACACGCACACACGATTAAACTGTGTGATATATAAATTCTATATTTCATATGCAGCTATTCCCCCCAAAAAACCTCACCAGTAGGTGGCACATTGACATTAATGATTGTTTTCCCAGGGGCACAGTGGTTTATTGGTTCGCACGTTCGCCTCACACCGCCAGGGTCCGGGTTCGATTCCCGTCTCGACCATGTGTGTGTGTGGAGTTTGTGCATGCTCTCCCCGTGCCTCAGGGGTTTTTTTTCTCAGTGTTCTCTGGTTTCCTCCCCCGGTATAAAAACATGCACGGTAGGTTGATTGGCACCTTGGAAAATTGTCCTGAGTGTATGAATGTGTGTGTGTGTGTGTGTGTGTGTGTGTGATGGGTTGGTATTCCATCCAGGGTGTATCCTGCCATAACGCCCATGGACGCCTGAGATAGACACAGACTCCCCGTGACCCGAGGGAAGATCGGATAAAGCGCTAGAAGATGAATGAATGAATGATTGTTTTCCCAAACAACAAACTAAAACCTATGTTTACATGTTTGTAATGTATTAAGATTATTCTTATTGTTGTAATTAAATTGTTTTGATCATAAAAAATATCTTTTACTGCTGGTTATTTCAAGGGAGAGATTACATTCTATTATCTTACTTTATCAAACCATGCCTACTATATATATATATATATATATATATATATATATATATATATATATATATATATATATATCAATACATATCACACACACACACACACACACACCACACAAATGTGTGTAACATGAAGACAGACTCCTCACCTGTGATGTGAGAAGAGTCCAGAGGCGTACTCCAGCACCAGGAACTCACGCAGATTTGAGCCAAAACTACACACACACACAATCACGATTTTAGAAATCATACAAAACTAACAATTAAATCAACAATAATATTTCTCCAGTGTCGTGGGTTCGATTCCCGTCTCGGCCATGTGTGTGTGGAGTTTGTGCATGTTCTTCCCGTGTCTCAGGGGGTTTTTCTCCGGGTTCTCCGGTTTCCTCCCCCGGTCCAAAAACATGCACGGTAGGTTGATTGGCACCTTGGAAAATTGTCCCTAGTGTATGAATGTGTGTGTGTGTGTGTGTGTGTGATGGGTTGGTATTCCATCCAGGGTGTATCCTGCCTTAATAATGCCCATAGACGCCTGAGATAGACACAGACTCCCCGTGACCCGAGGGAAGATCGGATAAAGCGCTAGAAGATGAATGAATGAATGAATTTATATGTAAAATAATAATAATAATACATTTAAAAATACAGCAGGGATCTTACTGGAGGTTGTGAGACTGCAGGAGTTTGCAGTGATCCAGAAGGTCAGTCAGATGAGCCACAAACCACCAGTTATTCAGCGCAATGCTGCAGATCACACACACACACACACACACACACACACACACACACACACACACACACACGAAATTCAAATATTGTACAAATATGAATTAATACAGCGATGAAACAGAAAGAGAGATGGGAGAGAAATAAAGAGACTGGAAAGAGATGCGTCAGAGAGAGAGAGAGAGAGAGAGAGAGAGACAAGAAAAAAGAGAGTTATGAGAGACGTGTATGAGAGAGAGAGAGAGAGAGAGAGAGAAATGTGTGTGTATGACGTCTCACCTGCAGTCCTTAATAACCTGGTGAAGGTCGAACTCAAACGCAGCCAATAAGATGCTGTCCAGAGGTTCAGGAGCGGTGTGAGGCTCCAGGAACATGTCCATACTCGACTAAACACACACACACACACACACACACACACACTCTCAGTCAGCATCCAATATGTAACATACGCCATATAGCCAAAAGTATTGGGACACTTCATTTTAGGGAGGAGCATCCACGACGTATCACATGTTTCCTTCCCACTTGATCTAG
>JACRUU010000022.1:2051053-2053553 GCA_030449085.1 Kryptopterus vitreolus
TTAGCTCGATCAATAGTCAAAGATCTTTGACTATTGTGTCATGAAACTCTATATTGTAATATGCGATATTGATTTTTTTCAGCCCTAGCTAATCACTGGGGGACTTGCTGACCTCTCTTGAGTGTGTGTGTGTGTGTGTGTGTGTGTGTGTGTGTGTGTGTGTGTGTGTGTGCGTGCGTGCGCTGAACGGAATTTTTCTTTTCTGTCCCCTTCTGATTTTAGGGACTGACGATGAGGCAAATCCGATTCCGGTTCGACGGACAACCCATTAATGAGACGGACACACCCGCACAGGTACGACCCTAAGTCACATGACTCCGTGACCGCAGTCACGTTCCCGATCCCTTTAAAGAGGGTTTCCATGCGCGCTGGTAATTTGTTTATGTCTTATTTAATTTTATTCCCTAATCAGATTATTATCTGACGTATTCAATTACTGGAGGATTATGACGTATTTCCTAATGCGATTCTTTATCAGATTCCATTAGGCTTTCGTCTGATTTATTCAATTACCCGATAGTCAGATTAATATTTATTCCGATCTATTTAATTGCTGGAGGATTTAATGAACGAAATGTAAATTGCACACTAAATTAAAACGATTAGCAGATCGGATTATTACATAAACGAAAGCAGATACGTGTTATTTATAACACCGTTATCACGTTGCCAAATATGCATGTTAGTGCTTATATTTAGGAGCACTTAGTTAAAAGCTACGTTTTTTTGGGGGATAATTTTAATATGATTAATTTCATTCATGCTTTTAGTGTCACTTGATTCTGTCAATTAAATACACTTTTTAAGCGTTAATCACAATATTAAAGTATCATCCATCATTTCTCACATTTCAGTTTAATTAAATGTATATTTTATAAGCACACACACACACACACACACACACACACACACACACACAGACACACAAAGCTCAGCAGGACATTATCTGGCCGTCTCGGTCATTTAAAAGCTCGCCGCCGAGAACAAATAAAGCGCTGTTAATCACGGAGAAGCGGCAGCTCATGTTCCCTCTGACTCCGCCCCCATTTACAATCTACCACGCCCACTTAATCCCTTTTTTTTTTTTTTTAGTATTGTTTGTAGCACATAATGTGGATAACAGTCTGATGCCGTAGGGTATCACAACACTCCTGTTCATCAGTAAAACGTCTCATTGACACGCCCTGACATTTGGACCCTGCATATGGCCGCTCTCTCGGGACGTGTGCGCGCGTGCGTTTAACAAAAAGCCCGGGTCAGCTGCACAGATGTAAATGCATATTTCATGCAGATGGGCGGGTATTAAGTAGAGGCCGCTCGTTTCCTTGCGTTTTAACGACACAAAGGAGACCTCCATTGTGTCCCCGATCAATCAATCGTTAAAGCTCGGCCCCGAGCCGCGCCACGTCATCAACGCCGGTCATCATATCAGGAATATTATAAGGACGAAGGGTCCCCCCGGGGAATAATCATGCTGTAATAAAACACCTGATTAAATGCACAGTGCACAAACGTCTCTCTTGTTTTCTTCGTTCTGATTGGTCGGACAGCATCAATTCATTTTCACATTAGCAGCGCCCCAATACCCCCCCCCCCCCCCCCCCCCCCCCCCCCCCCCGCCCAACAATAAAAATAAACCTCCTTACCACATCGGAGTCACATTGGGAGTCGAAATCATATCTGAAAGAGTGAATCAAACTTCAAAAGCACTGTAGTGTAATATTACATAATCGCCTCCATTTGCCCCACCCTGAATAATTTACACTGATTACACACACACACACACACACACACACACACACACACACACACTCTCTCACGCCCTCCCCACCCCCGATAATGTCTCGGTCATGGGACGATTATTCATTTTTCCACCTCAATTCCATTATAAAGTCAAAACACATATATATATATATATATATATATATATATATATATATATATATATATATATATATATATATATATATATAACGATATTCAGCATTGCATCATTAAGCTCTCGCATGAAGCTCTCGAGAGGCACGGTGTTTTAGTGGTTAGCACGTTCGCCTCACACCGCCTGGGTCCGGGTTCGATTCCTGTCTCGGCCATGTGTGTGTGGAGTTTGTGCATGTTCTCCCCGTGTCTCAGGGGGTTTTTCTCCGGGTTCTCCGGTTTCCTCCCCCGGTCCAAAAAACATGCACGGTAGGTTGACTGGCACCTTGGAAAATTGTCCCTAGTGTATGAATGTGTGTGTGTGTGTGTGTGTGTGTCCTGCGATGGCTTGGCATTCCATTCAGGGTGTATTCTACCTTAATGCCCATAGACGCCTGAGATAGACACAGACTCCCCGTGACCCGAGGGAAGATCGGATTTAAAGCGGATAATAAGCGGTAGAAGATGAATGAATGAAGCTCTAGAGTGCGAATGTCCAGATTTCAGAGACCCGTCGGAAATATATATAAAGCAGTCAAAAAGTTGCGTGTAGCCATATACGATGCTGACGTACATGTTTCTG
>JACRUU010000022.1:2058553-2101053 GCA_030449085.1 Kryptopterus vitreolus
CCCTCCACCTCCCTCCCTCCTCCCTCGGGTCCAGTATTAACTCCAGTTAAATCTTTTTGATGATGCTCGCCGGCGTCCCCCTGCAGCTGTTTCATTCCCGTAATGTCAGCACGACCACAAATGTGAGACGGCGCCCCGTTTTCTCCATGTGCATGCACGTGTGTGTGTGTGTGTGTGTGTGTGTGTGTGTGTGTGTGTGTGTGTGTGTGTGTGCATCGATTGTTAGGCCAAGAAATGAAACGTTTTTTTTTTCCCTTTTACAAATGTAATTCATCAGCGAAGACACCGACTGTCTGGTGTTTCCTACTTATGTGCTTATATGAGCTTATAAATGGGAAAACGCATTAGGTTGGAGATCCACACACCTGGGTACCACACACACACACACACACACACACACACACACACACACACACACACACAGCTGCAACTGTAAGCGATGGAGTAGAATAGAATAGAAAAAATGGGAATAATTGTATTCTAGTGTGTATAACCGTCTCATTACTGTGCAGACCCTGTTACTGTAATAAAACGCATTTCGCAGGATGTTCACATTTTATCGTTTATCCCCGTGTTTCGTTTCCAGTGGCGTTGAGTAAAAGTTAAGGCACCCTTCTCCATATCTTCCTCCATTACAAGTTAAACGTCACCATTTCCAATAGGACTTGTGTAAAAGTCCGATCTTTACTTGGACATAGGCACCAAGTTGCACTCGTCCTCAACACCATGATATTCACTCATTCATTCATCTTCTAGCGCTTTATCCGATCTTCCCTCGGGTCACGGGGAGTCTATCTCAGGCGTCTATGGGCATTAAGGCAGGATACACCCTGGATGGAATGCCAACCCATCACACACACACACACACACATTCATACATTAGGGACAATTTTTCCAAGGTGCCAATCAACCTACCGTACGTGTTTTTTTGGACCGGGGGGAGGAAACCGGAGAACCCGGAGAAAAACCCCCTGACACAGGAGAACATGCACAAACTCCAAACACACATGGCCGAGACGGGAATCGAACCCCCGACCCTGGCGGTGTGAGGCGAACATGATAACCACTAAAACCACCGTACACCCTACACCAAGATATATGATAATTAAAAAAAACAAAAAGAAAAACAGTTTTTATTTCCTAATAATGCAAATATACACCTCGAGCGTCAACTACAGCGTCGTCATGATCAAACGAGTCGGTCAAAATGAAAAGACAAAGTGGTAAAGCGATCTGTCACAAAGGGATCGTTAATTGGCGCGTAATATGACAGTATCATGCGACACAAAGTTGAACTATTAGTATTCCATGTACAAGTGACATTAAAGTAAATATCGCTTGTTTTGCAGAACGAATGAAGGAAAAATCTACATATAGCCAAAAATGATGTAAATACAACGACAAAGTACATTTTACTCAAATACTTTACACCATAAAGGATATAAGCTATGAATAACGTTCAGTTTAAACACAAGCGTCTGATATGAAGTAATTGTAAACATTGCAGCTCAGCCTGATTCCCTTGGGTTGATTGACTACGCCGTGGTAATGTAATTTAATAATAAATGTCCGGCTAATTACGTCGGGAATAATCGAGCTTTGGTCCTCGCCTCCGCTGCAAGAGCTTCAGCCGCGGACCGTCTGGCGAGCGCTGTGCCTTTTATTCTCCGAGGTGACTTGCTGTAGGTAGAAAACGAGTTCATTTGTGCCTCAGATTTGGTTCCTGATGCTGCCTCTATGTGAAACATCATTTTTTTTGTGGCCCGCAGGAGCCTAAAATAAGACTAGAACTGCTTTAAAGCGTGCGTTGACGATGAACTACATCTCCCACAATGCACTAGCAGGTTGTGCGTTTGTGAGCAAGGTCCTTCACCCATAACTTGTTGTATGAATGAGATAATTGTATTGAAGGCGAGAAAGTTGGAGGCTGAAAAAACGAGTAAAGGAGGAAGAAAAGTGGAGCTGACAGACACACTAATGCTGTAAAGTTCTTCTCATGAAAATCGACCCTGGTGGAGGAGAGAGAGAGAGAGAGACAGACAGAGAGAGAGAGGGACAAGGCGACTAAAATGGTATAAATTGATGAGGATGGAAAGAGTGAGGCAGGTTAAAAAAGGGGAGACCAGTTTGTGGTTAAAGGAGAGACTGAAAGAAGGGAGAGACAGACGGATAAATGAGAAAAAGACAGACGAGGGCACTACGGTGGTTTAGCGGTTTGCACGTTCGCCTCACACCTCCAGGGTCGGGGGTTCGATTCCCGTCTCGGCCATGTGTGTGTGGAGTTTGTGCATGTTCTCCCCGTGCCTCACGGGTTCTCCGGTTTCCTCCCCCGGTCCAAAAAAAATACACCCCGGTCCAGGGTGTATCCTGCCTTAATACCCATAGACGCCTGAGATAGACACAGACTCCCCGTGACCCGAGGGAAGATCGGATAAAGCGCTAGAAGACGAATGAATGAATGAAGTATGGAATAGATCACAGTGAAATTGTTTCTTCGCATATCCTGGGAAGTTGGGGTCCCAGCACATGATACAGCGCCCCCTAGAGCACAGAGGGTTAAGGGTCTTGCTCAAGGACCCAAGAACCGTAGCTTGGCCATGCCATGGCTCGAACCCGGATCTTCCGAGGGGTCTGAACTCCGGCGTTCCCAGGCACTTCGGAACGCACATAAAGCAGCTACAAAGCAGCGACTCGTTGTGTTTATCTTTATTTTGTCGTTTCCTGTGCAGGGTTTTGCGGCCTCCTGGAGGAAACTCCAACATTTGCTTCGGAACAGACGAGGAAAGGCCGGCGCGCAAGAACAGAATGGCCTCCAACATCTTCGCCGAGCCCGACGACCCTCACGCCCATCGGAGGAACAACCCACCGGGTACACACACACACACACACACACTACCACTCTCATTGTCCGTGACATGTCATAACCCAGGACGTGCCATGGCAGCCCAGAAGTGACGTCAGATGCCTTCACAGCAGGAAAGCGTACTCGAATGCGCTTTCTCTGGTGAATCATTTCCTTGTTCGCTCAGGAATGCGAAAGATCATGCGATCGCCTTCTCACATGGCTCGGTGCGGGTGTGTGTGGGTGTGTGTGTGTGTGTGTGTGCGTGTGAGCTCGTAAAACAGCTTCTTTGAAACGGAGTGTTATTTATCAAAGGAAAAGCCGCGAGTGAGAATTATGGGACGTTATGGAAGGAGTCTGCAGTGTCAGAGCTACGATACGGACAGAAGGAGGTAAAGCTGTATCGTCGTCAGGATCTTTCCCACGGTTATGATGCTTCGGTTTTACGTCTTAGAGATCCGACATTCATTCATTCATTCATTCATTCATTCATTCATTCATCTTCTAGCGCTTTATCCGATCTTCCCTCGGGTCACGGGGAGTCTGTGTCTATCTCAGGCGTCTATGGGCATTAAGGCAGGATACACCCTGGATGGAATGCCAACCCATCACACACACACACACACACACACACACACACACACACACATTCACACACTAGGGACAATTTTCCAAGGTGCCAATCAACCTACCGTGCATGATTTTTGGACCGAGGGAGGAAACCGGAGAACCCGGAGAAAAAAAACCCCTGAGGCACGGGGAGAACAGAAATGCACAAACTCCACACACACATGGCCGAGACGGGAATCGAACCCGGACCCTGGAGGTGTGAGGCGAACATGATAACCACTAAGCCACCGTGCCCCTTGCGATCCGACAAAATTGTACAAATGTTTAACGTAGCTACGTATATGCTCCGCCTTCCACTTGCGTACAAATGCTGTAAATTGCTCTATTTTCGCTTAATTACGTAATTAAATGATTGCAGCATACCACCCCATACGGACCTCAGGTTACGATGGGGTCTAACTAGCTTAGATCGTATTTTTGCCGATTAATTAATAACATCGGATTAAAAATAAATACAAAACGCCGTAAAATAGCAGTGAAGGAAAAAATGATTGGCGTATCCTAAAAATGATTTAAATAAATGCATAATTAAATGGAATTACATAAACAATAAGTATACTATAGCGCATAATCATCCTGCCGTGTCTACGACTCACCCCTAGGGGCCGCTGTTGCAATGCTAGCAGACCCGAAGCTGTAGCTGCTTTCATATAAAACATATAAATATAGAAATGTTCGGATTACTATACAGTACATTTTCTCATCGTCACTTTCGTAATATATAATACCATGTGATATATTTGATTTGGTATATGTATAAAAGAACCCCCCCCCCCCCCGCACACACACACACACACACACACACACACACACACACCCCTTCTCAGGTGTCAAGACAGGAAATCAGCAGCGCACAAACTATTTCCTGTTGCCTGGCACTGTAAAAAAGCACACACACACACACACACACATCCTTGGTGTGGACTTCAGTCGCTGGTGCGCAGGTCATTTCCAGTCGTGATGACCTCATGGTCTGGTTACTCAGCCCCACTTCCTGGTGTGTAAGAGCGCTGAGGTAGATGATGGGAAACACAACACGGTGTGACATCACCTGTTGACTGACACCTGAAAAGCATTTCACACACACACACACACACACACACACACACACACACACACTAACATAGGTGCTAACATCATGGTTGTGTGTGTAGCAGATGATTCATAAGCACCCAGCTGTTTAAGTGTGTGTGTGTGTGTGTGTGTGTGTGTGTGTGTGTGTGTGTGTGTGTGTGTGTTTGTTAAAACTGATGGTGTGATTTTCCACTGAAATTTACTTTTCATCCCTCCTCTCTCTTGCTCAGTGTGTGTGTGTGTGTGTGTATTGTGTATTTGTATTTGTGTGTGTGTGTGTGTGTGTGTGTGTGTGTGTGTGTGTGTGTAGTTAGTCAGAGCTGGCACTAATCTGCGGTTTCTCCACGAGCCTGGATTTGGCAGGTGGAGGCAGGTGGAGGCAGAGCAGGAAAGGAAACCTCAGCAGCTTCCAGACACACAAACACACACAGCAGGGGGAAATGAAATGCAGCGGAAATGATGTGTGTGTGTGTGTGTGTGTGTGTGTGTGTTGTGTGTGTGTGTGTTGTGTGTGTGTGTGTGTGTGTGTGTATGTTGTGTGTGGGTGTGTGGGTAGAGGACAATAGAGGACAAAGGCAAACACAGGGTCAGACAGCAAAAAAAATGATTAGTTTACAAAGAGGGGTTTAAATGTAATTGAGGACATGAGAGAAGGAGAGATGAGGGAAAGATGGACAGAGATAGAGAGGAGGTAGAGAAAAAAAAGGAGAGGCAGATGGAAAGAAAAAGAAACAGACAAACTAAATAGAGAAGCAGGCAGGGAGAGACGAGCAGTAAAGGAGGGAGGGACATGTAGAAAAAGAGGAAAGCTATAAAAAGAAACAATTGGAAAGCAGAGGGAAAAAGAATAAAAAAGAGGGGTTAGAACGCTTGCAAAAAAGAGAGAGAGAGAGAGAGAGAGAGAGGGAGTGTGTGTGTGTTAGTCAGAGAATCAGTTTGAACAAGTGAGAACAAAGTTGGAGTCTGAAAAATGATGTTGGAATGAAAGTATGATGGAGAAAAAGACGAGAAAGAGAGCCAGACAGGAGGGAGAGAGGGAAGAAAAAAAAAAAAAAAAAAGAAAAAAAGACTGAAAAAAAGACTGAAACCTGGAGAAAAGGCTGAAGGGGAAAAAGGCTGGAAGGCAATGAGAAATAACTCTAACCCTAGACTAGGAGAGGCGGAATGAAAGAGACACAGAGAGACAGACGGAAAAAAAAGAAAAAAGACGTGACAGAGAGACAGGATAAAAACAAGAGAACGGGCTGAAGGAAAGGAAATGAGACAAAGTAAAAGAAGGAGGGCTGAAGGAGAAACATTAAAATAGAGAGAAAGAAAGAAAGAAAAGAGAGATGAGATTGAAGTAGAGACCGAATAAAAGACTAAACAGAAAAAGAGAGAAAACGAATGGTTTGAGGCTGAAGGAGAGACCGAGTAGTAAAGAAAAGTGAACACGGGCAGAGGGAAAGAGAGACGGAAAGATGGCGGCTGAAGGAGAGACAGAACAACAAGAGGCCAGACTAAAAGAGAGTGGGGAAAAAAAAGAGAGACCGGATGAAAATGGAAGTACAGGTCGGGGCTGAAGGAGAGACAGGAAAAACAAGAGGCCAGACTAAAAGAGAGTGGGGGGGGGGAAAGAGAGACCGGATGAAAATGGAAGTACAGGTTGGGGCTGAAGGAGAGAAGGGAAAACAAGAGGCCAGACTAAAAGAGAGTGGGGGGGGGGAAAGAGAGACCGGATGAAAATGGAAGTACAAGGTTGGGGCTGAAGGAGAGACAGGAAAAACAAGAGGCCAGACTAAAAGAGAGTGGGGGGGGGGGGGTGAAAAAAGAGAGACCGGATGAAAATGGAAGTACAGGTTGGGGCTGAAGGAGAGACAGGAAAAACAAGAGGCCAGGCTAAAAGAGAGTGGGGGAAAAAAAAGAGAGACCGGATGAAAATGGAAGTACAAGTTGGGGCTGAAGGAGAGACAGGAAAAACAAGAGGCCAGGCTGACTAAAAGAGAGTGGGGGGGGGGGAAAGAGAGACCGGATGAAAATGGAAGTACAAGTTGGGGCTGAAGGAGAGACAGGAAAAACAAGAGGCCAGACTAAAAGAGAGTGGGAAAAAAAGAAAAAAAGAGAGACCGGATGAAAAGGGAAGTACAGGTTGGGGCTGAAGGAGAGACAGGAAAAACAAGAGGCCAGACTAAAAGAGAGTGGGGGGGGGAAAGAGAGACCGGATGAAAATGGAAGTACAGGTTGGGGCTGAAGGAGAGACAGGAAAAACAAGAGGCCAGACTAAAAGAGAGTGGGGGGGGGGGGGGAAAGAGAGACCGGATGAAAATGGAAGTACAAGTTGGGGCTGAAGGAGAGACAGGAAAACAAGAGGCCAGACTAAAAGAGAGTGGGGGGAAAAAAAAAAAAGAGAGACCGGATGAAAATGGAAGTACAGGTTGGGGCTGAAGGAGAGACAGGAAAAACAAGAGGCCAGGCTAAAAGAGAGTGGGGGAAAAAAAAGAGAGACCGGATGAAAATGGAAGTACAGGTTGGGGCTGAAGGAGAGAAAGGAAAACAAGAGGCCAGACTAAAAGAGAGTGGGGAAAAATAAAAAGAGAGACCGGATGAAAATGGAAGTACAGGTTGGGGCTGAAGGAGAGACAGAATGAAAGAGAGACCAGACTCAACAGGGGAGAGGAATGAAAGGAAAGCGACAGAACGGGATGGCTGCCAGACAGACAGACAGACAGATAAAGAGTCGGAGAGTGAGACAGGTGATGCGATGGATGATATGAGCTGATGAAGCTTAGGATAATCCTCATGTATGTTTCTAATGCAAAGAGGAGGCCTATAGACCCTGTGTGTGTGTGTGTGTGTGTGTGTGTGTGTGGTGTGGTGTGTGTGTGTGTGTGAGGACACATTATCAGTACACACTCATCTGTAGAGAGCGAGACACAATGGCGTCTCAGTGAGGCTCCAGTTGAAGTTCATTATCCAGCGGCGGCTGCTGTCGCGTTTCAGAGAGCTCTTTGTGGCCTAATCACTGCTTTTCGTGGGAAGACGTTCGGCGTGGGTGTGCGTTCGCGCACACGTGTGTGTGTGTGTGTGTGTGTGTGTGTGTGTGTGTGTGTTGCTACGGCCCAGAGCTTAAACACAGATGTCGGCTTGTTTCTGGGGGAGGTGTGCACTTGTGTACTACTCATACTGCAGCTTTGTCCTGGTGTTTGTTAGCGTTTAATGCACGTGAAAGAATCCGCAACTTTCATAACGATAACGACGAATAGTATCGCGGCGTTCCGACTTTACAAGATCAAAGGCTTTACCGAATAAGGTCGGTATTCGGAGAGGCCGTTTACAGGAATGTACTCGATGTCAGGGCGGTGCCAGGAAGTATAATCACGCCTGTTGGGATGTCGGTCGGAATGCTTGCTTCTGATTGGCTGTGAGTTTGTCTCACAGCCAATCAGGCACGCAGTCTCCGTCATAAAACCAATAATATACGACCCACCAGCAATGTTTACCATTCATTCATTCGTTCATCTTCTACCGCTATATCCGATCATCCCTCGGGTCACGGGGAGTCTGTGTGTGTATCTCAGGCGTCTATGGGCATTAAGGCAGGATACACCCTGGATGGAATACCAACCCATCGCAGGACACACACACACACACACACACACACACACATTCATACACTAGGGACAATTTTCCAAGGTGCCAATCAACCTACCGTGCATGTTTTTGGAACGGGGGAGGAAACCGGAGAACCCGGAGAAAAATCCCCTGAGACACGGGGAGAACATGCACACACACACACACACACACATGGCCGAGACGGGAATCGAACCCGGACCCTGGAGGTGTGAGGCGAACGTGCTAACCCACTAAGCCACCGTGCCCCCGCAATGTTTACCAACAGTATAAAATACAAGAATACAAAATAAAAGCTATTTTAAATTTCACCAGATCAGAGATGAAGAAGGAGGCAAAGCTATAAAATTCCACTGCATTCATTAATTAAGGCAAAATAAAATAACATTTTATCGTTTTTTTTATTTGCCCTCGTTTTGTACTTGAGAATAACATCAATGTCAATGTTGTTTTCCTGTTTACAGGATTTGGATTTAGAGGTTTTTACAGTTTGCCATTTAATCGTATATAATAATATATAATGTTTCAAATCAACCTAGATATGTTTCATCTAAACCTGAACGTTTTTTTTTAGCTTATATGGCCTTAAAATATGAAAGTCATTTCAGTAAAAACTTGTTTACGGAAATACCAAATACAACATGGCGGCGCGTTCTGGCCAATCCGAAGAGCTCGTTTCCAAGAGGGGCGGGGTTTCGTTGGTCACATGGAAACGGTTCAACAAACCAAATCGCCTGTGGACTTTCCTCCCATAGATGGAGCACAAAGGATTCCGTTTTCGACAGCGTTATAGCAGGTTATTGATATTAATAACAGGACAAATCCATCCTTCGATAAAAAAAATCCACCAATCAGAATGCGGAATCCAGGAGCGCCGTGCCTACAGTTCGAGGTAAAGCTCACAGCGAGTATCGTTCAGTGAGGAGAGTTTCTGATGACTTAAACACGACCCACAGCGTCATGCATTAAATCTTACCGGGTTGCAGTGGAAAAAAGTGTCTCATTCTTTCCTCGCATAGACAGAGAGAAAAAAAGAGAGAGAGAGAGAGAGGGGGACTGTTAAAGCTCTCTTGGTAATGACAGTGCAGAGACAGTGCATTCCCGACGCTCCGGATTCCCTCGGATGTGTGTAATACCATTAAACGTCTTTATTCGCAGTCTCATTCTTTTTTACCCTTATTCTTTATACCCTTATTCTTTTACCCTTATTTACCCTTAATAACTTGTTGATTTGACCCGCTATAAGTGCTCATATGATGATTACAACCGTCTCGCTGCGGGATAAAATCCCAAAATTCGTCCTGACCCGAATCACAGGATGCATCAAAATCCTCGGGAACGATTCCATTTTTTCACAAGCCATTAAAATAGTTTATAACCAAAATCATTGCTTTATAACTCTTTATAAACTTTATACTACTGCTCTATAACCCAATAACCATACTTTTTCTTTTTTCTTTTAATAAACTATATGATTCGTTTATTATTCTTTCAATTAGTAAATCTAATGGTATGGTCTATAACTCAAAGGATTCGTTTATAACCTGTTTTGTTCTTAGCCCATATGACGCGTTTATTACTGGTCATAATGTAGATGACTGGATCTGTACCCTTGTAATTGATTCATAGCAGATTGGTCCCTGAACAAATGCGTCATAGCGTTTATGAAGACAATCACATGGGTTATGACCTATTGGTTATGAACTGTTATGAATCAATTACAAGGGAATAGATCCAACATTATGTCCAGTCATAAGGTTATAAACGCGTCAAAAAACAAAACAGGTTATAAACAAATCTTTTTCGTTACAGATTAGATTTACTAATTCAGAATAACTTTTACAACATTGACATCATTTACATTCACGAATAAATTAGCGAGCGCGAACATTTAATTAAGCGTTCATTAATGCTTAATGTCACTTTAATATTCGTACATTACTTTTATCCTGTAAGTCGTTTGGAAACCGGTACTTTTACACTTTTACTCCAGTAAAAAGCTCTTTTTAAACGCAGTATCTATATTTCTACCCCGGGAGAGGCGTATATATGGGACTACTTTTGACCCCCAGTGTTTTCGATGATCGTTGCAGGCGGTGAAGCGACCGGAGTGCTGTGTGGAGAACACTCCGCCCCACTGAGACGGTGCCCCCAGCCCCCAATCTACCTAAACAACTCTGAACACCCGGACAAATCCATGGTGAGTACGGAACCGAGAGGAGACACGACATAAGCACACACTCCTACGACTGGTTCATAACTATACTGGAATCTCTATGACTGGTTCATAACCTGCTTCATAATCAGTCTGGTCGGTCCATAACTCGATTTGTAAACTCTATAACCGGTTCATAACCCGAGCTGCTGATTTATACCCGCTACCATTGCTCCAGACGCATTTTTATTGCTTTATAACCCCTTCATAACAGTTTATAACTCATAATATTGGGTTCATATCGTGACCGGTCGCCTTATAACCCTGCGCTGTGGCGTTCCACATGGATGGTTATTACATCATAACCGCTCCTCTCTCGAGTGCCTCTCGAAGCTTCGTCAGAGGTAATAACAGTTCATAAGTCACATGGACGTGTTTTAGCGCGGCTCTTCTCGTGTTTAGTCTATGCGGTGAAATATGGAGTCGTCTACTATAAAACCGGGACTAGGAATGAGACGGATTCATGTTAGCCAACGTCTGGACACACACACACACACACACACACACACACACACACACACAGATACACTGTGTACATGCAACATCTAAGAAGCTCTGCATGTTAAAGCCTTATCCTGAGTTTTGCTCTCTTTTTTTCCCCCCCGCAGGAGGAAAACTACGAGCAAGTAAATCATGGTGAGTGTTTTTGCCTCATCAAGCTCCTAATCACACACAAATCGCGTTCCCCTCCCTCCCTTCCTCCCTCCTCGCTTCCTCCCTCTCTCTCCCTCTCTCTCTCCCTCTCTCTCTCTCTCCCCACCATTTTCCCTTCCATTCCCTCGCTCCCGTTTCTCCGTGGCACGCCAAACAGCGGCGCATGATGCACATTAAGGTAAATAGCGTCTCTGTTAGACGCGGCGTAGAAAACGCTGGCGTTTATCCGTCCAATCGGTTTGCGCGAACGCTCGAGCCTGATATAAGTGGTTTTTCCACACGCCGTAAACGTTCATCATGTGCTCGGGATTTTTTTTTAGCCTTTTAGAACCAGATGTGAATCGTTGTATATATGTATATATATATATATATATATATATATATATATATATATATATATATATATATATTAATATAACATATTTAAAATATGAACTGTGGTGAGTTTAATCGAAGAGTTTTTTAATAAAGATAGCAAGAAAAAAAATCTCCCTTTCGAAAGAAATCGAGCATAATCTGACCAAGGATAAGAAACCTGACCAAGCAAGAGACGTCTGATCTAGCGAGAGAAATCCTTCATCTTCTAGCGCTTTATCCGATCTTTCCTCGGGTCACGCGGAGTCTGTGTCTATCTCAGGCGTCTATGGGCATTAAGGCAGGATACACCCTGGATGGAATGCCAAACCATCGCAGGACACACACACATTCACACATTCATACACTAGGGACAATTTTCCAAGGTTGCTACAGTGCATGTTTTTGGGACCGGGGAGGAAACCGGAGAACCCGGAGAAAAACCCCCTGAGGCATGCACAAACTCCACACACACACATGGCCGAGACGGGAATCGAACCCCCGACCCTGGAGGTGCGAGGTGAACGTGCAAACCAAAATCGTATTTATTGTGTGAAATCTAATCTAGTTTGACTACTGAGAGAAATCTGACACACAGACACAGAGACGCCTTATTTACTGTCTAATCTACATTTACATTTACGGTATTTAGCAGACGCCCTTATCCAGAGCGACTGAGCAATTGAGGGTTAAGGGCCTTGCTCAAGGGCCCTCTAGTGGCAGCTTTGTGGTGGTGGGGTTTGAACCCGTGATCTTCCGGTCCAGAGTCCAACACCTTAACCACTGGGCCACCAGCTACCAGCAAAAATCCAATCCTTAATAAAGTCTTAGTACGTGGAAGAAATCTAACGAACGCTCTTTTAAAGAGAGAAGTCGTATTTATGTCTAATCCATTTTTTCCATTTACTGCAACAGTCCAATCTAATCCAGGGAGAAAAGTCTAATCTAGCAAGGAAAATCGGAACTAGAGCGAGGGAATAAATTCACTTCTAGAGTTACACGTCTGATTTACTGCAACGAGTCCAATCCGGCGAGAGGATTTGAACCTAGAGAGTGAAATCTAATCTCGCAAAGGAAATATGACTGAGCGAGCGCAGCGTACTGTGTAGTACCTTTACAATGTGTGTGTGTGTGTGTGTGTGTGTGTGTGTGTGTGTGTAGATCAGTTTGAGGAATTCGAAGCCCCTGAGGAACATCCCGAGCAGCAGAAGGAGGAGGAGCAGAAACAGCCCTCTGGTGCCTCCTCCGGACGAAGAAACCCTCCCGGTGGAAAATCCAGCCTCATTCTGGGCTGAGCGCGCTCACTGAACTCTCTCTCTCTCTCTTTCTCTCTTTCTTTCTCTCCCTCTCTCTCTCTCTTTTTTTTTTTTTTTTTTTAAAAAACAAACAAACAAAAAAGAACGATTCACTCTCTCTTCACTCTTTCACTCTCATCATGTGAGCCATGGGATGATTTTTTTTCTTTTCTTTTTAAAGTCCACTACCACATGTCTGTATTATTGTTTTTCTATCGCAAAAAAAAAAACAACAAAAAAAAAAAAACAACAAAAAGAAAAGAAAATGAAAGAAAAGAAAAGCTGGTTGGCAGAAGCACTTTATGTAAAAGCTCCGTTTCAGCCCATCGTGAAGAGCGCAGCAGGCCGTGCCGGGTGTGTGTGTGTTTGGGGGGGGTTGTGTGTGTGTGTGTGGTGTGGTGTGTGTGTGTGTGTGTGTGTGTGTGTGTGTGTGTGGGGGGGGGGTGGGGGCATGGAAGGCAAAGCAAGGAAAGGATTCGTCGCGCTAAAATTTCTAAATACAAATAAAGATTGATATGAATTTCACTGCCTCTGCTGGCGTTTGTGTAGTAAAACGTAAAACAGTAATAATAATAATAAAAACAACAACAACAACAAGATTACAAACATCACTTATTTGTGTATTAGTGAATTGTATGATTATTGCAAGCGTATTATTTCAAACGAAATTATTATGTTTCACAAACATGCTTTTATAAAATATGTGGGGTTTCAAAATGACAATATTTACATGTAACATTTGAATACATATCCTATTTAGAATGATTCTCGGGAGTTTCTCGTGTCAGAAAAACTGCTGAAACAAACAAACAAACAAAATACTTATATATTTTTTCTAGCAGTGGTGCACAAACAGGAACCAGGAAAAAAACACTTGTTTATTGTTATTGTCCGTTTGTTGTCACATCACAACAATCTCACTGGTCACAAGTCAATTTCTAAGCAGCATTTTTTTTACTTAGATTCATATAAATAAATTACATTTTTATAATAATATATAGCACCATTCAGGGCACGGTGGTTTATTGGTTAGCACGTTCGCCTCACACCGCCAGGGTCCGGGTTTGATTCCTGTCTCGGCCATGTGTGTGTGGAGTTTGCGTGTTCTCCCCGTGCCTCAGGGGGTTTTTCTCCGGGTTCTCCGGTTTCCTCCCGGTCCAAAAACATGCAGGTTGATTGGCACCTTGGAAAAAAATTGTCCCTAGTGTATGAATGTGTGTATGTGTGTGTGTTTGTGTGTGTGTGTCCTGCGATGGGTCGGCATTCCATCCAGGGTGTATCCTGCCTTAATGCCCATAGACGCCTGAGATAGACACAGACTCCCCGTGACCCGAGAAGATCGGATAAAGCGCTAGAAGATGAATGAATGAATGAATAATAATATATAACGAAAATGTATATGTTATATAGTATTAAATACGTTATCTGTTCATCTAAACACTAGGGATTTTTTTAGCACCAGATATGAATTTTGTGATTCATATCATTGTGCGCATTGTGATTTTCTCAGTGCAAAGGTGGCTGGATTGCAGTACAGGAATGTATTTTTTATATCCAGTTTTTGTCTTTTTACAAACATGTCTGTCCTCATATGTATTCTAATCCAAAAAAAAAAAAAATAGACATTACATATATATAAAATTGACATATTATATATAAAACTTCCCATTGAAAACACTGGGATCAAATACTCAGCAACAAATAAAACACAACAGAACTCTTGTGCAAAATTTTTTTTTAAGTTTTTAAATCTGCATCTCAGCATACTCTAATGTCATAAACAAAAACAACAACAATTAAAAAAAATAAAATAATAAAACACACAATAAAACGTAATTCCATCATTTAGTCTGTAGGGGTCAATATCTATCCGAAGTGGCTCATTGATGCACGGGAGGAACTTCGGCTGGTCCATGTTGCCTTATATGTACTTTAATTTACTTAAAAAATGTCATGCTTTTTCCCCTACAGAAAGGTGTGAGAATACATGACAGAGAAACCCATGAAACTGCGAATCCTGTGTTCTCTTTCAGAAATACAGCAAATAAGACACCACTACTTAATCTTGTAGTGCTGTGGGTAAAACAAAGGAAATAAACACATTATAATCTGTTTATATATATATATATATATATACACACACACACACACACATATATAGAGAGAGAAAATCACATGCACATGCATTCTAATGGGAGGTGTATAGCCCAGTGGTTAAGGTGTTGGACTCTGGACCAGAAGATCACGGGTTCAAACCCCACCACCACCACCAAGCTGCCACTAGTGGACCCTTGAGCAAGGCCCTTAACCCTCACTTGCTCAGTTGTAAGTCGCTCTGGATAACGGCGTCTGCCAAATGCCGCAAATGTAAATGTAAATGTAATCCATATAACTATTACTGGATTATTACACACGTTCAGTTATATTTCATTACATTATCCATCCATCCATCCATTCATCCATCTATCTATGTCATATTTACCTCTGCAGTGTTTCTTGTCAGTGGTTGATTGAGTAGCACCGTTTCTCACAACGCATGTTCTTCACTAAAACAAACAAATAATATCTCTTTTACTGTCACCAAAAGGATGCATGTGATATTGACTCGGGACTGTTAACAAATACAGAATCAAATACAGAATCATCTGTGTACTATAATATATAAGCGATACTCGTTTTACTCAATCCATACAGTGTATATATGTGTGTGTGTGTGTGTGTGTGTAGTAATACAGTCAATTTACCTAAGCTACAGTATGTATGTGTGTGTGTGTGTGTGTGTGTGTGTGTGTGTGTGTGTGTGTGTGTGTGTGTGTGTGGGTGAAAGCGAGAAAAAAGGTAGAATATTGGAGGAAAAAAAGCACCAGCATGACTCACTTAAAAGCACAAATGACAAACCAAAGCGCAGGCTTTCCAAAGTAAAAGATCTTACCTTTCTGAATCGGTGTTCAATCGATAAACTTCTCCATTATGGTTTGCTGGACTCTCGTTCATGTTGTATGCCCTAACACACACACACACACACACACACACACACACACAGGTTAATTTTACTGTTTTTTCCTGTTTAAAGTTGAAATCGTTTTATTTGGGGGAGGGGGGGGGCGTGGAAATGTTTTGGAATTGTATTTAATAATGTCCAAAATATTCAAATGAAAAGAAGTACTTTTGATTCAATCCCAGTTATAGTTTTATATAAAAACGTCGTTGTTGCTGGTTCCAAAACCCAGCATGACCAAACTACCACTTCTGGGCCCTTAAGCAAGGCCCTTAAACCTCAACAAACTCTAAACATATTGCTCAGTTTCTTCAATGTTGTTTTAAGTGAAATATGTAATAATACAAAAATAGATATATATATATATTATATATATATATATATATATATATATATCAGGCAATCAGATATGATATTACATGCCAATGTACCACAGTACACACATCATTTGCTGTATAAAGCGACACCATAAATCCCCACCTTATAAGTGCTGCCTATATTCTGAAGATTTTAAAATGTGACCCACAAAAACAACAATAAATCATGCCGTATATATATGACGCATTTATGAAGGTGACGCGGATTTACCTCTGATTTTTCTTGTGCCTGATTGTAATCAGGACCACTGCGGCGATAAGCAACAGCAGGAAAATAAATACAGGAACGAAAACAGAGACTAGGGTGTTTTTAATAGCTTTCAAAAAACACACAAAAAAAATTACACGTTAACATTTTCAGTAAATCATTTTGTTAATATTTCATCTTTAACGACAAAAAGAAACATTAGAAACAAAAAGTACTCACCTTCCTCGATAGGTTGGTCAGGCATGGTGTTAAGTACTTGAGAAAGGAAGGAAAGACACATACACAGTTTTAGTGTAGTATATATATATATATATATATATATATATATATATATATATATATATATATATATATATATATAAAAGAAAAAAGAGAGCAGCAAGTAAAAAGGGGATGTGAAGGAAGAAAGAAGAAAGAGAAGAAAACATGTTTTCCTGTATGTCACTGCAATATATACCACTATAACCACCTGCATAACACTCACACACACACACACACACACAGTACAAACCTTGGTAAGTGATTTCAAACTGAAAAAAAGATCAGAACAATCAAGAGTTACTCCTTCTCCAACAACTTTACATTGATAGAAAGGTACAAATAATAATATAATAGTAGAAACCGTTTTCTCCAATCCATGGCAGGTCACATGATGACGAAGCTCAACGCAGTCTGAGACTGTAATGTTATTTTTGTAGACGTCCACAACGATTGGGTGACGAGTTCCATTCATAAAACATAAAGGTGTCCCATCTGACAAAAACTCCAATGTCTGCGATAAGGGGAAGCAAGAAAGAAAGAAAAAAATGTACCTTTCTCTAATGCGCTTCTGATGACTAACATTTCACCCCATTGCGTGACAGCATTGTGATTTTGACAGCATCGCTTTTGCTAAAGTCTCTATGGATCGAATATTGTACCACAGAAATGACTCAGGAGTATAGATTCGTTACCCTTTAGAGAATGCATTAATCACCTTATATTGAGACTTGAACAAAAAACGCAGATCAAGAGCTACATATGCTAGAAAAATATGAGGTCTTGATATTTCTAGACTTTTCTCTCCTACAATCACTTGGTCTCACCTTGCTGTACCAGGCTTGTTCACAGTCCTTGTTACTGAGTAAAACAAGGAGCACTTTTGGCAGCACAGGGTAGAGATAACCGTGGCCAGACGAAATGTTGCTGCAGGACAAGGTGACGTTCTCTACTACAGCAACAGTCTGAAAGTAGAATAAAAACAAAAATGTACATAAATTACTATAAGATTATTATATTTCGGGGAACGGTGGCTTAGTGGTTAGCACGTTCGCCTCACACCAACAGGGTCCGGGTTCGATTCCCATCACGGCCATGTGTGTGTGGAGTTTGTGCATGTTCTCCCCGTGCCTCAGGGGTTTTTTCTCTGGGTTCTCCGGTTTCCTCCCCCGGTCCAAAAACATGCACGCTAGGTTGATTGGCACCTTGGAAAATTGCCCCTAGTGTATGAATGTGTGTGTGTGTGTGTGTGTGTGTGTGTGTCGTGCGATGGGTTGGCATTCCATCCAGGGTGTATCCTGCATTAATACCCATAGACGCCTGAGATAGACACAGACTCCCCGTGACCCGAGGGAAGATCGGATAAAGCGCTAGAAGATGAATGAATGAATGAAAATATACTAACATCATGTCAGTAAGAGAAAGAAAGTAAGGAAGAGGGGGAGAGAAAAACAGATGACTTAGATAGAGACACAGGGAGAAATCTAGAAAGAGATAGAGAGAGAGGTCCACTTACCAGAATATCATCCACCTGACCCAGAAGAGTGTAGAGAAGAAAGGACGTCATTCTCCAAATCCATCTTACTAAGGACATGCTGTTTCTTGGGACTTCAGCAACTAAAGCCCACAGAAACCCCTCTAAGATTTTGTAGAGAGGCGCCAACATCTTCTCAGAGATCTCTCACACGGGTGCTCCAACGAAGTAGCTTTCGATTACACGTTCTACGTGGTAAATAAAAAAAAGAATCGAATAAATATTTTTATTCGCAGACGTACACAGGACACATATCAAATGTTCAAACTAGGGCCGTTTAAGCAAGTTGGGGGCATGATGGTTTAGTGGCTAGCACGTTCGCCTCACACCGTTACGGTCCGGGTTCGATTCCCGTCTAGGCCCTGTGTGTGTGAAGTTTGTGTATGTTCTCCCCGTGCCTCAGGGGGTTTTTCCCCGGGTTCTCCGGTTTCCTCCCCCGGTCCAAAAACATGCACGGTAGGTTGATTGGCACCTTGGAAAATTGTCCCTAGTGTGTGATGAGTTGGCATTCCATCCAGGGTGTATCCTGCCTTAATGCCCATAGACACCCGAGATAGACACAGACTCCCCGATTATCCTATTATAATATTACAACCGATTATCCTGTATTATCCGATTACCGGTGTTTAACTATTTTAGTGTTTATTCGATATAAATATATGGGTTCCAACACATCTACCTCCGCTTCGGCGTTCGAGGATGTTTCACTTTCACTTTGCAATTCATTAATGTTTAGATTTACTACTGTTACAGTATTACAACTCTGTGTATACTGTTATAATCACTATCTTCCCCGGTAATATACAGCGTACTCACGTTTTAAGTCCTCTGATATTCACGTCCTTTAGGAACAATGCAAAAAAAAAAAAAAAAAAGAAATAAACCAGGAAATTGCTCCACGTGCGTTCATTCATTCATAAAAAAAATAAAAAATTAAATAAAAAATAAAAAACCGGACGCCACACTGACATCTGCTGGACATATTTTGTACCTACACAGAAACCCCAAATAAACATGAACAGTTAAAGTTACATGTATTTATTTTGATAATATTCCTCTGTGTATAAATTGTGCATTGTGCAATTGTGCATAAACTAGTGTCTTTAATACGCACAATAGCGCATGATTGAGTGGTATCGATGTGATTAGAGAGGTTAATGTAATGTAATGTATATGTTATATAGGAAGGAGCACGGTGGCTTAGTGATTAGCACGTTCTCCTCACACCGCCAGGGTCACCTTGGAAAATTGTCCCTAGTGTATGAATGTGTGTGTGTGTGTGTGTGTGTGTGTGTGTGTGTGTTGTGTGTGTGAGTGTGTGTGTGTGTGTGTGTGTGTCCTGCGATGGGTTGGCATTCCATCCAGGGTGTATCCTGCCTTAATGCCCATAGACGCCTGAGATAGGCACAGACTCCCCGTGACCCGAGGGAAGATCGGATAAAGTGGTACTACACTATACAACTTCTATTGTACTTATATAGTTACTATTATAAAATATTGTCAAATATGTATTAATATTAATACAATATTTAATCAATTTAATGTTAAATAGTGATAAAGGGAGCATGTTATTTTTGAAGTGCCTAAAATGCAATGGGGGATTTGTATTAAGGATGTTGGGCACGGATGTGGTTAGCAGTAAGTCGTCTCACACCGGCGTCCGGTTTCGATTCCTGTGTGTGTGTGTGTGTGTGTGTGGAGTTTGTGCATGTTGTCCCGGTGACTCAGGGGGTTTTTCTCTGGGTTCTCCGGTTTCCTCCCCGGTCCCAAAACATGCACGGTAGGTTGATTGGCACCTTGGAAAATTGTCCCTAGTGTATGAATGTGTGTGTGTGTGCCCTGCGATGGGTTGGCATTCCATCCAGGGTGTATCCTACCTTAATGCCCATAGACGCCCGAGATAGGGATACACGGGGAGTCTGTGTCTATTATCCTATTATAATATTACAACCGATTATCCTGTATTATCCATCCCTAATGTGTGTGTGTCCTGTGATGGGTTGGCATTCCGTCCAGGGTGTATCCTGCCTTAATGCCCATAGACGCCTGAGATAGACACAGACTCCCCGTGACCCGAGGGAAGATCGGATAAAGCGGTAGAAGATGAATGAATGAATGAATAAAGAAAACATGAATGAAAAACTCTTTACTGCAAAAAAAAAGAAGAAAAAGGCAACAACCATTACATTTTACAGTTATTTAAGACAAACAGCCAAACTTCAGATCACTCGACAGATTAGATAATTTTATTTAGGTTGGAAAAACCAGACTCAGTCTTAATCACACACAAAACCAGAACATTCACTTGATCACGGTGAAGATTTATTTATGGAATAAATGAACTATGAATAAATAGTGTTAAAGAAAAGGAAGAAACTAAAGAATACAGAACTGCATATAATGGAGGGCTTTAAATAAGGGGTAAACATTTAATAACATCATTTTAGATATTTACTAACATGCTGCACAAAGTGCAATTTATACCTGAATTTTTTTTTCCCCTCCTCATTTTGGTGTTGAAAATTCCCTCCTATCCCACATGTCAGCTTTGCTTTAATGCTACAATCACAGATTTCAAAATAACACTAGTATTAAATATAAAATAAATAGCTTAAATGATGAAATATACGACGTACTGACCGAATAAAGTGAAAAAAAAAAAACAAACAAACAAACAACAACAACAACAAAAACAGCATGAGAGAATTTGGCTATATCCAATATAACTCTATGACCGTGTAGCTATTATTTCCCGATAGTTATTTGGACCAGTGAAAAAAACAAAACAAGAAAACATTTACAGCACTGGATTAAAAAGAAATAAATAAAAGGACAATAAATAA
Source organism: Kryptopterus vitreolus (assembly GCA_030449085.1). Classification (NCBI taxonomy): domain Eukaryota; kingdom Metazoa; phylum Chordata; class Actinopteri; order Siluriformes; family Siluridae; genus Kryptopterus; species Kryptopterus vitreolus. Next base: position 2,079,445 of record JACRUU010000022.1, read on the forward strand.
GACATAGATATAAAATTCTGCAGATACATTAAAAGTGTCTTTGTCAGTTTAGGCAGCTGGTGGTTCGTGTTCATGTGTAAATTACAGCACATAATACGCATTGTGTTATATAGACATTGTGTCCAAAAACATGCACGGTAGGTTGATTGGCACCTTGGAAAATTGCCCCTAGTTTATGAATGTGTGTGTGAATGTGAGTGTGTGTGCCCTGCGATGGGTTGGCATTCCGTCCAGGGTGTATCCTGCCTTAATGCCCATAGACGCCTGATATAGGCACAGGCTCCCCGTGACCCGAGAAGATCGGATAAAGCGGTAGAAGATGAATGAATGAATGAAAATACTGCAATAGACCCTTTAATATTCCATAATAATGGAGAAAAAAAAAATAATGCTAATGTTAATAAAAGGGGGCACGGTGGCTATGTGGTTAGCACGTTCGCCTCACACCGCCAGGATCCGGGTTCGATTCCCGTCTCGGACATGTGTGTGTGGAGTTTGTGCATGTTCTCCCCGTGCCTCAGGGGGTTTTTCTCCGGGTTCTCCGGTTTCCTCCTGGTCCAAAAACATGCACGGTAGGTTGATTGGCACCTTGGAAAATTGTCCCCAGTGTATGAATGTGTGTGTGTGTGTGTGTGTGTGTGTGTGTGTGCGATGGGTTGGCATTCCATCCAGGGTGTATCCTGCCTTAATGCCCATAGACGCCTGAGATAGACACAGACTCCCCGTGACCCGAGGGAAGATCGGATAAAGCGCTAGAAGATAAATGAATGAATGAATGAATGTTAATAAAAGAAATCCGTGTTAATTACTGTAAAAGGAAATCAATGAGACATCCGAGGCGTAACACAACAGCGCAGGGTGTGAAGAAGTTCCCCCGGCCCCGTATGAAGGTGCGAATGAAGACGTTTTGAAGCAAGACTGGAATCTTCATGTGATCTTGGAGTGCTCTGAATATTGCTGATGGACGAAAGACGATCACATTTACAAAGAATATAACATCTGCTTATACACTCATTCTACTGCACACAATATATATATATTTCATTTATAGAATTGAATCAAATAACATGTTGCTGGAAAAGCAATACATTTAAAATGCCGTGCATTATATAAAAATGTAGTTAAATGGGTATATAATTCATTTTTCACTGTTATATATCACTTTAATGTGACATTTGAGAGAAAAAAAAATATATCAATATTTTCTTGCTACCAGATATCACAGATGGATTATTATTCAAAGGAAATGGTGCTGCATAAATAATCCAAATATTGGCCGATTATTCAATTACTCATTAATTAAAAGGGCAAAAAAAAAAAAACGATAGCCACAAAACTTTCGATTTTATAAGCCACTTATAAAGATGTTTTGAGACAATATTCATTGTTTATATTACCTCTTTGCTGTATCTGTGCTCCACGTGGTTCGGTGGTTAAGCCGCTCCCCTGCAATAGTCACCGTTTACACTCCCCGAGCTAAAACAAACAAGATTGCGTTCTACAGATTAATCGTTTAGGACAAAGCATCACTCCCTTGGATCATCTAGTGTTTGGACCCATTTCTGATAAATGCACGAGGATTAATAACATCTGGGTCACACATCTGCATTAGTGTTAATATATCTGCGTAGTTAAAAGGGACATGTGCACTCGCTGGAACGAGGTTTTCCCGCGTGTTATTTCGGATACAGCAGTACAACACAGACAACCAGACACAAGCAGCGACTGCTGCAGGCACAGACACATCATTTACATGCAGATCTTACCCGTTATGGCTGTGCCCGCTTATGTCCAAATGCACGTCCTCACTCGCTTGGCCCAGCATTGGGGTATTTACAGCAGGATCTTTCTCACTGCTGGGGGTTGATATACCACACAGACAAATAAACAGAATGGAAGTATAAACAAGCAAGCTTGTGTGGAAAAGAAAAATCTATACAATCTATATATATATATATATATATACTATATATATATATATATATATATATATATATATGTGTGTGTGTGTGTGTGTGTGTATATATATATATATATATATATATATATATATATATATATATATAGATACATACTTTTGAAGTGCAAAATATAAATACATAAAGTTTGCATTAAAAGAGATGCTGATTAATGGAAACGTATTAAAATAAAGAAAAAAACAATAACTTGATTAATAGTTTTGGTTTAGCGACACACACACACACACACACACACACACACACACACACACACACACACACACATTAGAAAATCATATTTCCTTTTTTATAAACTCACTTTTAGAAGCTAATAAAGATTTACCTTTTTCTTCTGTTGTTCCAGATGAGGATTCCAACCACCACCAGCACCACCAGCAGCACCAGCACCACAATCACCACACGATCAATGATGGGCCTGGGGTGGGAGGAAGGGTCTGGCATTCCATCCAGGGTCCTGTAGGTGGAATCTTTGATCACTAGAAAAAGAAAGCAAAAAAAAAAAAAAAACACATACACACTGTCAATATACACATATAAACTGTTACACTGAATTAAAAAAACAACAATGCCTTTCCAGAGATATTAACAGACCCACAAAACATGCGCACACACACACACACACACACACACACACACACACACACACACACACACACACACACAACACACACACCACAGTCACAAACAGTACCTACCATGGTAATCAGTGTTAAACTGTAAAAAAGATACGCACAATAAATAACATTAAATAACTTGTAAAAGAACACAGTATAATCCAGTATATATAGAGGTATAAATAAACATAAAGACCTTTTTCCCTGTTTGGTCACACACCACTCGATGGTGAACGTCGATGCATTGTGAAAGCGTGAGGTTATCTGGTTTTTCGTCAACCACCAGCGGGTGCCTAGGTTTAATCCCGTCATCCTGCCTGTGCGCCAAAAGCTCATTCTTCTGTTAAAAAGAGAAACGTCAAGACAACCAAAGTGGGTTATTTTAGTACATGACAATATGTAATATGTGAGGAAGAAATAGTTTATTTGGCTTTACCTCATTGTACCATCCGTAATCACAGTCCTTTCCGCTGTTTATAAGAGACTGTGCTTTCGTCTGGACAGGGTAGGTGAAACCAATAGCAGTAGATATGTTTGCGCAGAATACTGTTATGTTCTGTTTAGGAGCCTAAAAATGTCATTTACAAATAAAAGAACAAAAAAAAACAATATAATAAAATAATGTATTATTCCGTATACATGAATAACTTCAACATATAAACATTCATTCACTTATTCATATTCTATCGCTTTATCCGATCTTCCCTCAGGTCACGGGGAGTCTGTGTCTATCTCAGACGTCTATGCGCATTAAGGTAGGATACACCCTGGATGGAATGCCAACCCATCACAGGACACACACACACACACACACACACACTAGGGACAATTTTTTCCAAGGTGCCAATCAACCTGCATGTTTTTGGACCGGGGGAGGAAACCGGAGAACCCGGAGAAAAACCCCCTGAGACACGGGGAGAACATGCACAAACTCCACACACACATGGCCGAGACGGGAATCGAACCCGGACCCTGGCGGTGTGAGGCGAACGTGCTAACCACTAAACCACCGTGCCCCTCACATAAATATAGCACAATATCAGCACAACACATCAGCACAATAATGTGAGGAAAGACAGCATAGCGAGATAGACAGAATAATAACAAGACAGCCAGCAGATAGATAGGTGGATGATTGAGAGATACCGACACACAAATAAAAAGGGTAGAGAGAGAGAGAGAGAGAAGAGAGAGAGAGAGAGAGAGAAGAGATGAGAGAGAGAGAGAGAAAAGATCCGCTCACCTCATAACCAACTGACAGGTCCAGATTTGCGCACAGGAGACAGAACATGATCGCGACCCGGAGAAGGTGGTGGTTTCCCAGCCCACCACCGCGGGACGTCCCAAGAGAGTCCATCCAGCTGTTCCAGCTGCTCAAAGCTTGATCAGAGCGGTCCCAAACGACTCCATGAGAAGAAAACAAGCTTAACGTTACATCTCTTCATCTCTAAACAGAAACCACAATCAAAGGCATTTGGATATAACTGCACGTTCAGACACACACACACACACACACACACACACACCATTTCCTGTGGGGGTGGGTAATAAATCATGTGATACATGCAGGTGTTTGAGAATGAGCGGCAGGGATACAGTGCATGGGAGGAGATAAATAGTCACACCACATTATTTGACCAGTCACGTTTAGGGGAATTTTTTATTTATTTATTTTGAATGATTTTTCTTCGAAAATCATTCGAAACGTCACCCAAATACACATGGTAGAAATCTAACAACAACAACAACAACAACAACAACAATAATAATAATAATAATAATAATAATGTAGGGAGGTGGTGGTTTAGTGGTTAAGGTGTTGTTGGCCTCTGCACCAGCAGATCGCAGGTTCAAACCCCCACAACCACCAAACCAAAAGCTATCCACTAGTGGGCCCTTGAGCAAGGCCCTTAACCCTCAATTGATGCTCAGTTGTAAGTCACTCTGGATAAGGGCGTCTGCCAAATACCATAAATGTAATAATAATAATATAATAATAATAATAATAATAATAATAATAATAATAATAATAATAAATCACAATGCAAATCTGGCATTCTCTCAACCAGATCATGCATGATACTTTACACTATTCCATTCTATGCTTTCAAATGTTTTATAAGCAGAAAATGCTTTATAAGCATTCATAAATGTAACAACATTAAGTATCTTTCTAGGGAATATCTTAAGAGTACTCACGTTTCAGGTTGCGATGAGCTTATGCCTATATGAGCATGACGACTCTCCTTTAATACCCCTTTACTACGTCTCATAGGAGCGCATTGGTGGAGAAAAGACATCGTGTGACTCACGCTACATTATTTTACCAATCACTTTTAGTGGTGAAATGTCACATGGCTGATGAAACTTCAGACACAATTACTGACACCATGTGGTTAAACTACATAAAAGTTAAAACTATATACAACTTTAAAAAAGAGTGTTTTGTGATATAATAATAATAATAATAATAATTATAATAATAATAATAATAATAAACACGTGTTTTTTTCGAAAGTAAAACACGGGATCGTTATGAGAGGGTGTGTGTTTGTGTGTGTGCATAGTGTGTAATGGGGGTTAATCACGTGACACCCATAGCCGCTTGTGCGTTTGATCATTTCCGTCGTTCGTTGGATATGTTCCAGCTCGAACAGGAAAGGTCGTAATGGCTTCTCAACGGCTCCAATCCGCGGCATATTTCAGAACAATTTGGGAGGGTTATACTAAAAGGTTACATTATGGTTACATTCCGGATGATGATCCGTCAAAGAAAGCGTTATTATGCGTAATAACGAAGAGGACAAATAAACAGCGCGGGATTTTCGCCCGTCGAGGTATTTCATTCTTTTATTCTGATACAGTTCCGCATTGGCTCTTGTTTCCTTTAATATCTGCGGGAAAAAAACTATATTTTTATCTTTATCTAAAACTATGTATCTGTAACTGCGGAAAAGGAGATTATTTGGGCGATGCCCAGAATTTAGGCCTGAATGCTGATCTGTCATTTTCTAATCCTCTTAAAGTAAATAATAGCAAAAAACAGTACCGATGTGATATAAATTCAAAAGTGGAAAAATATCAAATGGCAAAAAAGATCGGGATTGCGTCACTGTTGTTGTTTTTAACAATAAATAAATAAAAGTGTGTATTGAAAGCGGTATTGGCAACCACGTTTTTTTCCATGTTCAACCTTTTGAAGTAGATTTTAACTAATTAATAAAAAAAAAACAACAACATATCTAAAGCATTGTGTTTCGCCTCGGATTAATTAAACGACCTCAAAAAACAGTAAAAACAGTACCGATGTGATATAAATTCAAAGGTCGAAAAATATCAAATGGCAAAAAAGGTCGGGATTGCGTCACTAAATAAATAAAAGTGTGTATTTAAAGCGTTATTTGGCAACCTCGTAAAAGTGGAAAGCGTAAGAGGGAGTGTGCGATCGTGACGTCACGGGGTCGCATGGCCACTCCTATTTAACACAGTACATAATAAAGCAGACCATTGATGTGCCTTTTGCGGAACAGTCGTGAGTATTAATTATATTTATGAATTAGAAGAGAAACAATTTCACTGTTTGATTAATGCTAATTATTAATAATAACGTTTCCATTAGTGGTGCTTGGATTTTCTCTTTTCTTCCCGCTGTGTGTATAACTATATGCCTATGCTAGTCCCGCTATATGTTTACGGTACATTCTTTCACAAATCATAATTAATATTATGGTGTTGTCATTGATATTATCCGTGTTCAACCTTTGGAAGTAGATTTTAACTAATTAATTATTTTAAAAACAACATATCTAAAGCTTTGTGATTCGCCTCGGATGGAGTTTTTAGCAGTTAGCTGTAATGCTAATGCAAACCGGAAGTTTTTTTATATAGCGCTTTTTACAATAATGTGTCAAAGCAGCTGTACTACAACAACAACAACAATAATAATAATAATAAATAAAAATAAATGCGCTTTTTTGTTGACAATAATAAAACGGCGCATTTGGTTTTGATTGAAGGTGTCATGTGCCTATTTGTAATAATATATTTTGCACCTTGCTAAAAGTAGATGGCTGGTCACCTTTTCATTAAAGCATATGGGTTGTTGTCAACCTGTTCAATAATAACATAATGTTTTAAAAAAATACTAAGCTAATCGCATTAATAATATGCAATAAAGCTATTGTCATTAACCAATAATACATAATAATAATAATAATAATAGTAATAATAAAAATAAAACCTTTTCATGATGGTGGTCACCTTTAAAAGCTATCCTAATTAGCATGAACCTAGCCGGCTACGCATGGCTAAGCTACCATAATACAAGTGGAGTTACCTGCCCGCTCAGCGGGGGGGGGGGGGGGGGGGGGGGGTCCAGACATTTACAAGGCCTTTACCGTGCTGGCGCTGTTCTCAGACCAGGTGGCCTACTACTACTATATAACGGGCTATAAGCAAAGCAAAACACGGTAAACACTCACCGAGCAAGCCTGTTAGCTTAGCCATCGATACTAGCAGGTAGAGCTAACAGGCAGGGTTAGCAGGCCGAGCTAACCGAAGAAGAATGGTCTTTAATTGCCACATATAAATTACATCACGGGCACGTTCGCCTCATTCCGCCAGGGTTCGATTCCCATCTCAACCATGTGTGTGTGGAGTTTGTGCATGTTCTCCCCGTGCCTCAGGGGGTTTTTCTCCGGGTTCTCCGGTTTCCTCCCCCCCGGTCCAAAAAAACATGCACGGTAGGTTGATTGGCACCTTGGAAAATTGTCTCTAGTGTATGAATGTGTATGTGTGTGTGTGTGTGTGTGTGTGATGGGTTTGGCATTCCATCTAGGGTGTATCCTGCCTCTTCACATATCCCAGCTTGTTTGGAAGCTGGTCTCAGAGTGCAGGGACAGCCATGAGCTTGGCATTTCATTGTTGGTTCTACAGTCTTTCCTTTCTAGTATCTCTTTAAGAGAGTAGTTTTCAAATACCAGCGTCTTTTAACGATTGAAGAAAGCTTAAGTGCCTTTCAAACAATAGAGCTAGGTGAAAAGAAATCATTCATTCATTCATCTTCTATCTTCTACCGCTTTATCTGATCTTCCCTCGGGTCACGGGGAGCCTGTGCCTATCTCAGGTGTCTATGGGCATTAAGGCAGGATACACCCTGGATGGAATGCCAACCCATCGCAGGGCACACATACACACATTCACGCACACATTCATACACTAGGGACAATTTTCCAAGGTGCTAATCAACCTACCGTGCATGTTTTTGGACCGGGGGGGGAAACCGGAGAACCCGGGAGAAAAACCCCCTGAGGCACGGGAAGAACATGCAAACTCCACACACACATTCCCGAGACGGGAATCGAACCCGGATCCTGGCGGTGTGAGGCGAACGTGCTAACCACTACGCCACCGTGCCCCCGAAAGAAATCAATATATATATATATATATATATATATATATATAATATATATATAATATTATATATTATATAATATATATATATATATATATATATCTATATATATAGGAAATCCTTATTGGTCACATATACATTACAGCACAGTGAAATTCTTTTCTGCTTGATGTTGGTAGTTGGGGGTCAGTGCGCAGGGTCAGCCATGATACAGCGCCCCCTGGAGCACAGAGGGGTAAGGGTCTTGTTCAAGGACCCAAGGGCGGCAGCTTTGCCAGACCGGGGCTCGAACCCGGATCTTCCGATCAGCAGCCCAGCGTTTTAGACCACTGAGCTACCCCCTCCCATACATATAGTTTCAATTCTCCTATTGGAAGAAAACGGTCACTTAAAAATAACGTCAAAACTGCTATTTCTGTTGTTGCGGTGTTCCTCGGGTTTGCCTAATAATCCAGTCATCCATCCTTTGGTGTCCTTGTGGAAGCATGCAATTTTTACACACACATCCTGATATCCAGGCAAACCCATTCTATAATGCGTACTGGAGCAAAGTTGTATGTTTTTATTATTATAGCTATATTTCTTAACTTGGCAAGTTATGAATATTATTTATGGGAAAGGCATTTGAATGAATTGCAAAAAAAGGGAGATGTTTATATTGTGTGTTTATTCCGTTTTCCCTCTCCCTATAACCCGGTTCGTCATTTAACGAGAGAGTTGCCACAATGTCGTCGTCGTTTGAACTTTTTTTTTGTTTTTTAGATGGCCGTGGTGCAGATCAACACGACCTGCGATCAACTTTACAACAATACCTCAAGTAAATACCACTACGAAGCGCCGTCCCTGAATTCCTCAACGACTGAGGGTTGTGAACAGTCGTGGGAAAACCTGGTGAGAAGCTTGAAAAATTCATTTTCCACAGCAAGCAGATACTGAATAAATTGTAACTCGGTTGAACCTTTTTTTTCCCCCCTTTAATGACCACATTATGAAAATGTCTATAATCTTGATTATAGACTGGGACTGTACTGGGAAATGGCCCCTATCTGATCCTACATTACTGTGAGACTGGAATTAAAAAGATCATGAGATGTTTCACATCAAACCACAAGGTAGGAATATGAAGTATGTGTATATTCTTTAAGTTGTTCTAATTTGATTGAGAGTGTTCATTTATTGTGTCTACTTTTTTTTTTTAATAGACCACAGAGTACATTTTTAATGGTAGGTCTTTCTTTCATGCCTTTATCAAAATCAGCTGTAAAATATCAATACTTCTTTTTATTTTTATGGAAAAAAAAAAATCATGCACAGTGCAACAGATTTTTTTTAATCATTGTTTTATATGTGTTTACATGTTTATTTAGTTTCCAACAGCACCGGGAGCTCTACTGTGGGACCTCATGTTGAAAGTAAGTACTTTTGGATTACCAAAAAAAGAGGGGGGGGGATAATTTGTCATTAAAAGTCATTAAATTATTAATGGTGAAGTGAACTGCTCTGATCATCTCATCATGGCACCTGTTTGTGTTTTGGATATTATTAGGTATTATTTGAACGTTTTGTCCTCAAAGATTTATTTATTTATTTATTTAATTTCAAGATTATGACAACCATGTTTACCTCCCGTGGCTCATCAGAATCTTATCAGTGGTGGTGGCGGTCTGTTTGGTTCTGATTGGACTCTGGATGTGTCGAAGGTAATTTTGGATCTCCTTTGAAGACGTAGTTAAGAGACGTGGAGATTTTAGGACTGTGATTTAACAAAGGATTCTATTGTGCACTGTGATTATGGGTGGATAGGTGGAATGTTTGGACGCGATTGCAGCGTGCCGGCTGTAAACGCACAGTCGAGAATAACGGGTGAGTGAAATTTAGGATATTTATTTTTGCAATATGGCTACTTAAAAAAAAAAAAAAAAAAAAAAAATATATATATATATATATGTTATATATATGTATATATATAGTCTATATATTCAGATATATATATATATATATATATATGTCTCTCATCTCTATATATATATAGTCTATATATATATATGTGTCTCGTGTCTCTGTATATATATATATCATATGTGGCTGTGTATGTGTGTGTGTATGTATGTATGTGTGGAAAAATTAACTGTATTGGGAAAACACTATTGTATTGTGCATCACCATTTAAATCCTGGTGTTTATTCTATTTACTTTTATTTATTTATTATTATTTATTTTATTTTTATTTAGCTATCCAGCGTGATTTACAAAAAGTGTCTCCGACTCTCCATCAGTAAATTGATTCTAATACTGCGTAAAGACCGTTACACAAATATGTATTTATTTCCCGAATGTTATAATGTATGTATAATGGTCTAATGTCATGCATTTTTTTTTTTGTTTATTAGCGGGCGCACTGGCGATGTGAACCAAGTTGAGAATGGAAACGCCCATCCGCTTCGACCCATAGCTAACGGGTAAGAGTTTAACTACCACTCTAAGACTGGTGATAAAGAATATTTTTAGATGTGATTGATAAATACATGATTAGATTTATAGTGTTTGGCCAACACCATAAATATAATTAATTCTTCCGGCCTCTGGACCTGAAGGTCGCATGTTCTAATCTTACCAAGCTACAATTTGTGGGCCCTTGAGCAAGGCCCTTAACCATCAGTTGCTCATTTGTAATTTGCTCTGGATAAGGTCGTCTGCCAAGTGCCATAAATGTGTCCAATTTTCGTTTTAGTGTGAACCATGACGTTGTGCATCATGATGAGAACATGAACGGTGGTGTTCTACAACCAGAGATCCGGCCACTCAAAAACACTGTTACTGAGTAAGAGATGTCGATAATCAGGACGGATAGAGAAGCGTACAGTGATTCCTTGTCTTATGAATTTAATATTCCCCGAATATGTCCAAGAATGTGACTCGTATACTGAAACATTTGTAACCTGAAACGAATTTCCCCATAAGGAATAATGTAAAGTCGGATAATGCGTTCCAGACCACCAACATATTCGTTTATAAATCAAAGCACAACCAGTATGGTCTTTTTAGCATTTCAGAATGGTGCCTTAACATGTAAAAGAGGGAAAACTTTTTAAATGTACTGTGTAGTTTACCTTTTAAGGGAGAATTATTGGTTATGATCTCGGGATAAGACCATTCTCTTGCTAAACACTAATTGAAGGTTGAACAATTCCTATCAGCCGTAACTCGCAAATTTGCTTGCAAGGCGATTCTATTTATTTATTCTTTTAAAAACAAATCCAGACTTGTAAACTGAATTACCTTTAAACTGGTGCATTCGTAGGCCGAGGTTCCACTGTACTGCTAAATGTGGTGATAAATTGATTATATATGATTATACAAGTAGAATGTATAAACGTTCCATATGGTTTATTTCGTCCCCGTTTTTGGCCGTCAGCGATCACGCCAGCGTGTCCTCGAGGGGATCACGGCTTTCAACTTCAGCACTTTTTCTTTTGCTTCTCTCTTATTCACTCCACTTTTCCCAAAATGTTGCACATTCCCTTCCTAAGAATTTTTTATTTCATTTTTTTAAAGCATTTTTTAATAAGAATTTTTTCCTATGTAGCAATAATAATTTGCCAAATGTAGAAGCGTATTAATGCATTAGTCATCTTTATTACGTCCATTAAAAAAAAAAAAATTTTAAAGGAAAAACATTTAAAAAAAAAAAAAAGAATTTTATCTCGTATATCAATAATAATTTGCCAAATGTAGAAACGTATTAATGTCATTTTTATTACATCCATTCTTCCAGAAAAAGGGAACAAATCTAAAAGCCAAAAAAGTTATTTTTCTTCTGTATTGCATATTTTGTATTGTATTGTATTTATATACATTCCTATATACATTCTATATATTCCTTGGAAATCTGTGTGTCCCAATTATTCCGATAGTAAAAATACTTCCAGTTCTAATAAAAACGATCGACTTGTGTTGTTTTAGGAACCTTTTAATAAATAAATTAAGGGAAGTAAATAAAACAAAAGCGTTGAAAGCCTAATGAAAATGAACGCATGAAACACGATTTGTAACAACTGTAGTTATTTTTTATATTAATAAACTATTTAAAAATATATCTGTTTATTTTACATGATTTTATTAAAGATTATGTCGACCAAAAAAACTGACATGATGGAAGATTTTGCCTCGATTAAATGGAAATGCTGGGGTGAACGTTACTGCCGTCTTGTGGCACTTCAGTGTAACTGCATGTATTTATTTCCTAACATTTGGTGAGTTTAAAATCAGCGAATACAGGATATTTAAAATGGTATAAACATGACTGCGGTTTGTATTGAGAGTCTTTAATGCTTTTTTTTTAATTAATGCATAATTTATTTATGTAAATGAATAAATAAATGTAAAAAAAAAACAAGTCGAATGAATGTAAGTAACTAAAGCACGGACGCCACACACTGACATCTGCTGGACATTTGCTGTAACTACACAAACCCCAAATAAAAGTCAACAATTAATGTTACATGTATTTATTTTGATAATGTTAAAATTTTATAGTATAAAATCAGCAACCACGATTTTCCCCCACACAACATCCAGATGCAAGTAGCTCCTCTAATCTGTGTAAAACGAGTTTTATTTGTGTATTAAATCTCATATTGTGAATTGTGTGTGGACTCGGGGACATTTCCCTCTCTAGGCAACAGAGGGCGCTGGAGTTCACTTTATTTGGCGTGTGTATTTTTTTTATTTGTTTTTTTTTTTTAAATATAAATTAATACTGTTATACAAATATCTGTAACAGCAGACATTACCGTAATCCACTAATCTGAAGCTCGTGTATCTGATCTGAGATCCGTCATTACATCACGTGACACAGATTCAGACACACTCTTTAATAATATTAATATTTTATTGTATGATGTTTCATGCAGCAAAATATTATAACATTATAAAATGATATCCTGCTTCATTTTGGTTTATCATTCATTCATTCATCTTCTAGCGCTTTATCCGATCTTCCCTCGGGTCACGGGGAGTCTGTGTCTATCTCAGGCGTCTATGGGCATTAAGGCAGGATACACCCTGGATGGAATGCCAACCCATCACAGGGCACACACACACACACACACATTCATACACTAGGGACAATTTTCCAAGGTGCCAATCAACCTACCGTGCATGTTTTTTTTGGACCGGGGGGAAAACCGGAGAACCCGGAGAAAAACCCCCTGAGGCACGGGGAGAACATGCACAAACTCCACACACACACATGACCGAGACGGGAATCGAACCCGGATCCTGGCGGTGTGAGGCGAACGTGCTAATCATTCATTCATTCATTCATTCATTCATTCATCTTCTACCGCTATATCCGATCTTCTCGGGTCACGGGGAGCCTGTGCCTATCTCAGGCGTCTATGGGCACCAAGGCAGGATACACCCTGGACGGAATGCCAACCCATCGCAGGGCACACACACACACATTCATTCACACACTAGGGACAATCAACCTACCGTGCATGTTTTTGGACCGGGAGGAAACCGGAGAACCCGGAGAAAAACCCCCTGAGGCACGGGGAGAACATGCAAACTCCACACACACATGGCCGAGACGGGAATCGAACCCGGATCCTGGCGGTGTGAGGCGAACGTGCTAATCATTTTGGTTTAAAGTGTTCAATATTGAATGAATATCGGATTGAGAATCAAACAGCACACCTGAGCATGAAGTAGACAAGCGTATTTAATGTCAATAATAATAATAATAATAATAATATAATAATAATAATAACAACAACAATAATAATAATATGCATCTTAATAAAATAGAAATCTTTACAGAAAGCAGAGGGGAAGAAAAAAAAAAAAAACAAGGCTGAAAGGAAGAAATATTACTTTTCAATATATATATATATATATATATATATATATATATATATATATATATATATACATTTTGACATATTTTTTTTATTTAAAACATTTTTTGTATTTAACAGGAACAATTTACAAAAGAGAATTATTATATATATATATTTTTTATAAATCTTTATAAATAAACTTTATTAATATAGAACAAAATACAGAATTTGAGAAGGACAGAAAGAGGGGGAGAAAAGAGTGTTATTTACAGACTATTTATTTTAAGAGAAATACAAAAGAACGGGACTGTACACGGGAGAACCGGAGGGGGGAATCTCTCTCTCTCCTCTCTCTCTCTCTCTCTCTCTCTCTCTCATATAATGAAATCGGATTTAAATTCGATGACACTCATTCCTGAGCTCTACATGGGCACTAAAATTTTGCATAAATATTAAAAACATTAAGTTTGTTTACTTAATTACACGTCAACAACAACATTCTTGCTAGGAATAAACACACGTTCATCCCCCCCCCCCCCCCCCCCCCCCCCAACAATTTGTCCCAATTACCCCAAATAACATCACACGACACTGGGCCAAACGTCACACCTATAACCCTCCTGTATTAATGAAAAAAAAAAACAATATTTAATATATAAATATGTTAATATATAATATATAAACGGTTTGATTAAAAGTAGATTTAAAACGAAGGTCCAGGAATAATCGCACTCATTTTGATCGATTATTCGGTGTCCCGAGTCTGCTGCTGGAGAAAACACGTAGGTAAATAGGTAAAGAAAAAAAAATAAGTAAACAAATAAAATGATACATTACAGTAGATTTTTCTCCCCAAAAAAATAATAAACAAAAACAGTAAAACGTTCAGCTTTAAATCTATAAATAAGTGTAGTTCCAGGTGTAGGTCAACCCCCCCCCACCCCATGATTATTTAATTTCTACATTACGTCATTAATTAGCGTGTTTACCCGCTAATATCATATCGAGCAAGATTTTAAATATAAATAAATCGCTCGTATTTATTTTCCTGCTACGTGTATGATTATTTACTCTATCAACAAAAAAACAGGTTAATATTTACTCCAGTGTCAGAAAAATGTTTACAAATAATTTTGGGGGGGATTTTAATGAATAAGTGTAATTTACATTCTGGCGTTAAATATGAAGAGAAGAAAGGGTCAGTGAACCAGGAATATATTACACTTATAGTACATTTAAAAATCTCTCTTGCGCTCTTTTTTGTAACGCTTCGGTGTGTGTGGTGTGTGTGTGTGTGTGTGTGTGTGTGTTGTGTGGGTGTGGGTTTAAAGTAAAACCGCTACCCAAAAAAAAAAAAAAAAAAATATATATATATATATAATGCTTTTTTGTAGCGGTTTTTGATATATATATATATATATATATATATATATATATTTATATATGACATCCTACACAATATACACACACACACACACACACACACCAGTGTAAACTGTAGGTACATACACACATCGAACCTTCCCCACGTTGCCACATTCAAAGACACAAAACACACAAATGCAACACTTGTTTTTTTTCCCCACATCCCCCATTTTTACATCGAATAAACCCCCGTAAATGCTTTAATACAATTCATTTTGGATTAAAAATGACAAAATGTCGTAACAGTCAGCCGCGTGTGTGTGTGTGTGTGTTGTGTGTGTGTGGAAGCATTTTGTGTGTACATACGGTTTTACATTTGTACTAATACATAATAAAAGTTATCCGAAGTTCTAGATTATATTCATAAGAAGAAGAATACTAACATCAGGGCTCATTTATTGTTATTCGTATTATAAACAAACAAACAAACAAACAAACACGTCGTCGTTTACACGGTGTATAGCTTAGCGTCTGGATGGAAGTACCTGGTTTGTTGATAGAGAGAGAGTAAACAGCGACAGCACAAGGAACGCCTTGTCATGGTTACACAATCTCGGTGAAGACACAATCCAGCTCAGTGTTCCAGCACTGTTTTGTGTTTAACACACTTTCATTCTCGCACTGTGGGGTCCTGGAAACCTTCTGGGGCTTTTCCTTAATAGTGTTTATTTACTATAATATGGCGGAATAAAAACAAGCGAGGGTTTATACTGTATATAAATCGTGTGTGCTTACAGGAGGGTCGCAGGTTCAAATCCCATTAGTGTAGCACTTGAAGGCAAAGGCCTTAATCCTCAATTCCTCTGGAAAAGGGCGTCTGCTAAACGCCCGTAAATGTAAATGATTGACAGGTGAGACCGTATAAGCCCCTCCTACTAAAATAAAAGTCCCCCGCCCTGCAATACATTGCCGCATTACAATAAGAGGGGTTTAGTGGTTAGCACGTTCGCCTCACACCGCCAGGGTCCGGGTTGGATTCCCGTCTCGGCCATGTGTGCGTGCATGTTCTCAGGGGGGTTTTTCTCCGGGTTCTCCGGTTTCCTCCACCGGGTCCAAAAACATGCAGGTTGATTGGCACCTTGTGTGTGAATGTGAGTGGCATTCCATCCAGGGTGTATCCTGCCTTAATGCCCATAGACGCCTGAGATAGGCTCCCCATGACTCTGAGGGAAGATCGGATAAAGCGATAGAAGATGAATGAATGAATGAATGAATATTCCAATAATATATGGACATATGGACAGTTTTTCGTCCTCGAACCCAAACACACAATGGTACACGACGTCTTTGGACTCGGACACCCAAAACCTGCAGACCAAGCCATAAATATCTGCTTTATATGGGACGGGAGTGGAAGATCTCATGCTGGGGAGATAAATCCTGGGGAGACTGCACCCCCCCGGGCAGCTACACCTCACCTACAGCACTACCCCAGGCACACGCCATAATCTGGCATGTAAACAAAAAATAGTGCATATTATGGTCAGAAAACAAAATCAGTGTGACCTTACGAGCTAAAGTGTGTTTTAAAACAGTGCTGAAACACAGATCCAGGGTTTTAAACACCCCCCCCTTCCCCTTTTCCACTGGAAGTCAGGAGGATTGCAAACAGGAAGAGAGTCATGACATCAGCAACAGGAGGACGATCCGGATCTTTGGGAAGAAGGGGGAAAAAAGGGGGCGGGGCTTCTTGTGTTTGCATGGCAGGAAACGGGCCGCCGTTGACCAAAGTTAGGAAAAAAAAATGCTGATGGAGAGTTTCAGCCAGAATGTCACTCCGTAATGTTTAATCACATGTTGTCCTCTGAACCTCGTGGATGAGATGATTATTTCTTAGATCGGATAAAAGGGCACAGAATTGCATCCAAGAAAAGTGCTAAAGGATCGAAAGCACAGGACAGAGTGACATCACAGCACAGGAAACGGACCAATCACAACTCCCCGTGCAGGAAGTGCATGTCTTTTTTTTTTTTTTTTTTTTTTTTTTTTTTACACACGATTATTCACACCAGTCCGTGACTGTGGGTCTGATCCATTTTCACGTGGATGGTGTGGGCGGAGTCAAAAGCTTGCTATTGTTCTCGCAGCAGTGTTCTGATGACATTTTGTTCTTCGGCATATATATATATATATATATATATATGTGTGTGTGTGTGTGTGTGTGTGTGTGTGTGTGTGTGTACGCAGATATTTATATCTCTTAAACGCACTTTCCTGCATCAAGAAAAATATAGAAAAATAAAATGCTTTGTGAAAGCCGACTCTGGTCTCTTCGTTTCATTTTCACATTAGTTTTATCTCTTCTTTTTTTTTGTTGTTTTTTCTTCCTTTTTTTTCTTGCCCATCTGCTTTCCGGTCATTTCTAGTGTGTCCGTCATTCTTCTGTCACCGTCTGCTGCTGAGCGTCGTGATCGCTCTGTCTCTCTCTCTCTCTCTCTCACTGTCTCTCTGTCTGTCTCTCTGTCTCTTTCTCTCTTTCATTTCCGCTGCGTTTTTACTGTAAGATAGAATAGACATCATGTAAAGCTGAGGATGTGCAGGGATGGAATATTTCATCATGCATTGAAACGTTCAAATGGGAAATGTTCATCAGCTTTTCTGACCTTGGAAGGAAATTAAAAAGGGAAAAAGAAACGGATAGATAGACACCTCGATTATAGGAGGTCATGGGTGGGGGGGGGGTGGTTTTTTTGCTGCTCCGTATCACATACCAGAACCTTTGAATTGCCTTATTTGTCCTTTAATACTCCTCCAACAAATACATTCTGGTGGTCGATATAGCGCAAGTTTTCCAGCTCTTTACCTCGTTACCAGTGGCGGGGGATTTTACCAGTGCCCTAAAGACACACTCAGGCCAGTGCTACGGCAACGACCACTGAAAGTACCATAGAATTCTCATTATCATCATCATGTTAACGTCATCATTTACATTTACATTTGGCAGACGCCCTTATCCAGACCGACTTACAAGTGAGCAATTAAGGTTAAGGGCCTTGCTCAAGGGCCCACTAGAGGCAGCTTGGTGGTGATGATGGGGTTTGAACATGTGATCTTACTGTTTAACACCTTAACCACTGGTGTCTACACCACATCCTTATGGCATTTGGCAGACACTCTTATCCAGAGCGACTTACCACTGAGCAATTGAGGGTTAAGGGCCTTGCTCAAGGGCCCACTAGTGGCAGCTTGGTGGTGGTGGTGGGGTTTGAACCTGTGATCTTCCGGTCCAGAGTCCAACACCTTAACCACTGGTGTCTACACCACCTCCCTATGGCATTTGACAGACACTCTTATCCAGAGCGACTTACCACTGAGCAATTGAGGGTTAAGGGCCTTGCTCAAGGGCCTAATAGTGGCAGCTTGGTGGTGGTGGTGGTGGTGGTGGAGGTTTGAACCCGTGATCTTCCAGTCCAGAGTCCAACACCTTAACCACTGGTGTCTGCACCACCTCCCTATGGCATTTGACAGACACTCTTATCCAGAGCGACTTACCACTGAGCAATTGAGGGTTAAGGGCCTTGCTCAAGGGCCCACTAGTTGCAGCGTGTGGTGGTGGTGGGGGGGTTTGAACCCGTGATCTTCCGGTCCAGAGTCCAACACCTTAACCACTGGTGTCTGCACCACCTCCCTATGGCATTTGGCAGACGCTCTTATCCAGAGCGACTTACCACTGAGCAATTGAGGGTTAAGGGCCTTGCTCAAGGGCCCACTAGTTGCAGCGTGGTGGTGGTGGTGGTGGCGTTTGAACCTGTGATCTTATGGTCCAACACCTTAACCACTGGTGTCTACACCACCTCCCTATGGCATTTGGCAGACGCCCTTATCCAGAGCGACTTACCACTGAGCAATTGAGGGTTAAGGGCCTTGCTCAAGGGCCTCAATGGTCCGCTAGTGGCAGCTTGGTGGTGGTGGTGGTGGTGGTGGTGGTTTGAACCCGTGATCTTCCAGTCCAGAGTCCAACACCTTAACCACTGGTGTCTACAACACCTCCCTATGGCATTTGACAGACACTCTTATCCAGAGCGACTTACCACTGAGCAATTGAGGGTTAAGGGCCTTGCTCAAGGGCCCACTAGTTGCAGCGTGGTGGTGGTGGTGGTGGCGTTTGAACCTGTGATCTTATGGTCCAACACCTTAACCACTGGTGTCTACACCACCTCCCTATGGCATTTGGCAGACGCCCTTATCCAGAGCGACTTACCAACTGAGCAATTGAGGGTTTAAGGGCCTTGCTCAAGGGCCCACACACATCATCTACACTACGGATGACCGGATCCATTACAAAATGCCAAATGACATCAGTCACGGCTTGTTGAAGTCACTTGTGTGCTGATCAAACCAGGGATGCACCGTTATGGAGACTTTTTTTTTTTTTTTTTTTTTTTTGGGGGGGGGGGGGGGGGGGGGGGGGGGAGTTTCCAAACAGGTCTCTCCAGGAAACCCCATCAGAATTGCCTTGTAAGGTCCAGAAGGTCCTCAATAATACACTCAGAAGTTTCCAAACTCTCTCTCTCTCTCTCTCTCTCTCCGAAAGAACGAAAGATTCATCGTGAATGAAACACTAACGAGGGACGAGTCCCGTAACCTCTTTATTCACACGAAATCCAACCAGTTCACTTTGATATCAGACATATACTGTAGAAACATCACATATCCTTCAGATCATCACAAACGCAGGCGTAAAGGAAATCGCTCGCAGCGGGCAAATCATTTGTGCTGAAAACGGAATTTTTATACACCCGCTTTAAAAATAAAATAAAAATGAAACACCTTTGTGAAGACGTGTGTCCTGTATATCAGAATAAAAAAAAAAAGAAGAAGAAAAATACTCAAATACATCCAGAATCAATATAGACATATAAAAGATCGATAATAGAATTGTTATATGTTCTATGCAGCATGTACACAGAACTCTATATACACATCACAATGGGCTTTTTTCTTTTCTTTTCTTTTCTTTTCTTTTTTTTTTTTGCTCGTCAACTTTTTGCTTTTTGCAAGAAAGATTTCCTCGAGAATCTTTCGTTCGAGCATGTATCGATAAATCATTATTAATTCTTTGTGCGGTTCGAATAATAATAATAATAATAATAATAATAAAAATAAATGTTTTAACAAATTTAGGGAAGATTTTTGAAAAGAAAAAAAGGGGGGTAAAAAAAAGAACAGAAAATAAATGAAAGTTAGAAAGAGACCCTCAAACCCCTCAAAAAAAGGGGAAAAAGAACACAAAAAAGAAGGGTAAAAAACAGAGCAGAAAATAAATGAAAGTAAGAAAAAGACCCTCAAACCCCTCAAAAAAAGAAGGGGGAAAAAAAGAGTAGAAAATAAATGAAAGTAAGAAAGAGACCCTCAAACCCCTCAAAAAAAGGGGGAAAAAAGAAGGGTAAAAAAAAGAGCAGAAAATAAATGAAAGTAAGAAAAAGACCCTCAAACCCCTCAAAAAAAAGGGGAAAAAAAGAGCAGAAAATAAATGAAAGTAAGAAAGAGACCCTCAAGTCCCTCAAAAAAAGGGAAAAAAGAAGGGGAAAAAAAAGAGTAGAAAATAAATGAAAGTAAGAAAGAGACCCTCAAGTCCCTCAAAAAAAGGGGAAAAAAGAACACAAAAAAGAAGGGTAAAAAAGAGCAGAAAATAAATGAAAGTAAGAAAAAGATCCCCAAGGTCCTCAAAAAATGGGGGAAAAAAGAACACAAAAAAGAAGGGTAAAAAAAAAAACAGAAAATAAATGAAAGTAAGAAAGAGACCCTCAAGTCCCTCAAAAAAAGGGGAAAAAAGAGCAGACAATAAATGAAAGTAAGAAAGAGACCCTCAAACCCCTCAAAAAAAGGGGAAAAAAGAACAGAAAAAAGAAGGGGGAAAAAAGAGTAGAAAATAAATGAAAGTAAGAAAGAGACCCTCAAGTCCCTCAAAAAAAGGGGAAAAAAAGAAAGGATGGCAAAGGAAAAAAAGACCCTCACCGAAAAGTAATAAAGAATGAAATAATGAACAAAAATGGCTTTTATTATTAGTAATTATGCATAAGTATTTATTCTACACCGCTTATCAAACCGTAAAGATGTTTAATGATTTATTAATACAAGCTAAAAATTTCCCCAGACATTTTTAATAACAGTGAAGTAAACATGAGAGACGCCTGCATTACGGCACTTTTCCCAAAATACCCAGAGTTTATACATATTATTATTATTATTATTATTATTATTTATTATTATTATTATTATTATTTTACATAGGAGGTGATTAGTAGATACATTATACCTGTGCTGATATGTAGACTTTATAACAGAGTCATATATAGCTGTGAAGTATATATATATATATATATATATAGAAT